>VYZQ01021441.1:5066-31809 GCA_013400655.1 Mystacornis crossleyi
TGTTGCTGATCCTTGAAAACTTCCAGGGATAGGGCATCCACAACTTCTCTGGGCAACCTGCTCCAGTGCCTCACTACCCTCATAGTAAAGAATTTTTTTCCTGGTATCTCTTCTAAACCTGCACTCTTTCAGTTTGAAACCATTTCCCCTTCTTTTACTACATGTCCTTGTAAAAAATCTATCTCCATCTTTCTTATAGGCGACTGTTAGGTTCTGGAAGGTCACAGTTTGGTCACTCTGAAGCCTTATCCTCTCCAAGCTGCAGCAGCCCCAATTCTCTTTGCCTTCCATCACAGGTGTATGACAGAAATGTATTTATTAAATGGCAGAAAAATGCATTTTTTGCATGTTTGCTGGACTTAAAAAGGAATTAAATCCTTTTAAGGTTGCTCATCCTGTCTCTTCTTGGGAAATTTTGGCTATGTAACAAGCTGTAATAGTAGATCCTGAGGTAATAACAAACAAAAATTAATTTGTTGAGAAGCATTGGTTACCTTCATGTCTAAATTCGGTGAGCAGGATAATTCAGGTCATGACTGAGCTTTGGCACTTAGAATATCCATAGGGGCAAACCTCTGGATTTTAAAGTTTCTTTTAAAATATAGTGTTAATGCCTAAAAGAACCAAAATTGCACACAAAGTTTAATGCTTTAACTTTAACTTTTCCCAGACCTTTTTTTATTTTATTATTATTTACTTTTATTATTGTGTCATCTTACAGATTGAAAAGGCGGTGCATTGGAGTAGCTAAGTCCTTATTTTGATCTAGCCTCCAATCTGTGAAACAATTAGTGGATCAATGTAGAATTAATTTGAAATATTTTGGATCTTCATCTTTGTGATCTTCAGCTACTGCTGTTCGACTTTGTGCTGCTTTATCATTGTAATTTGCATTGAAAATAATAGGCTTATTTGAGATTTGATTCATTGTGATATGTGGAGAGTACTTCTTAAAACATTTGAGACGCAATTCTTTATACATTATTCAATGCAATTAAAGATTGAATTGAAAGTTATTAACTTCAGTTTTTTATTTAAAATTTTTCTTATTCTCCATATAGTACTAGAATTATATTTATGGAAATCTCTTCAGTTATTTTACCTAAACAATACCTTCAGTCATTAACACAATATATCTACCAAATATTTTCAAAAGATTTTTTTATACAAACGAATTCTCAAAAAAAATCGAGTAACATATTATAACTAATGCTAACATTGATCCACGTGAATGGGTTCACTTTTCCATGTAGTGGAACAGCACTACATAGAAATTCCAGTAGAACTACAGGATCTTTTACAGAATACCATGAGCTCAGACAGTGTTATTATTCAACATTTAATTACATAATTTCAGACAGAAAGATTAGACAGAATTAGGGAGACTAAACTATTGTTGAAGGTATTTCTTTAACTTTGGAAGTTTTTCTTATATTATAATAGGCAAAAAAGAGAAACCAGACTATAACAAGGGAAATATCATTTGTTTACAAAAACTCAATCATCCTTCTAGAATTGGAAACAGAAGCTTTGGCATCCCTTTTGTGATATTTATATTTAGACATCCCACTAATTGTTTTTCTGCCCTGCCTTGTCTCTACATGCAAGGGAATAATTGTCTTGTCCATAATTTTTTTTTCTTTTCCCTGCTTTTCAACTCCAGAAGAAAACTGAAACATGAAATAATTCGTATTAAAATATTAATCTCCACAAATACTTGAAAGCTGAAGCCTTAATGGAATGGAGTGATCTTGGCTGGCCCTGATGCCACTCTCTCACTATTTCTATTCAGTGGAATAGGGGAAGAAAATAAGACAAGAATCTCGTGAGTTGAGACAAAGACAGTTTAATAAATAATGGTCACACATAGCAGCAAAGAAAACAAAAATATTTATCATCTACTTTCATCAGCAGGCGATGTTCAGCTACTTCCTGGGAAGTAGGTCTTCACTTTGAGTAGTGGTTTCTTTGTAAGAAAAATGCCTTATTAATTAATACCCCTTCCCATCTCCTTTCTCTTAGCTTTCTTTCTTTGCTGAGCATGAAGTCACATGGTATGGAATATGCCTTTGGTCAGCTTGGGTCAGCTGTCCTGGCTGTGTCCCTTCCCAGCCTCCTGCCCACCCCAGCCTCCAGGCCTCTGGGGAGAGAGGGAGCGTTGGGAAGACAGTGCTGATGCTGTGCCAGTGATGCTCAGCAGCAGCCAAGGCACTGGTGTGTTACCAACTCTTCTGGCTACAAGCACAGCACACAGCTCCGTGAAGGCCACTATGGGGGAAATTATCTCCCTCCCATCCGGAATCAATACACATAGTCAGGACACTGAAAAATTGTAGCTTGTCCTAACTCACCGTTAATTTATTAAAATGAGACATTATTTAGATTATGTATAAAATATATATGAAAGATTATGTAAATATGACAGATTCTGGGAATTATTTCCCTGCATTTACCTCACTTCCTAATCCACAGAATGTAATTTTCCTCCACATTGCTCCTAATTTAAGGAACTACAGTAGTTTTGCAATCTCTTCCGAAAATGTCTTTAAATAAATTTTCATGTTTTATTTCTTTTTTGGTAAGGTCTTATTTCTTGTATTTTTCTGAGAGCTACCAAATGCCTTATAAGTAAGAAGCAAAATATTTCCTTTTTCAAATCTCTTATTCACAATAAATTAAGACTTTCATAGGACATATTCTGTAGAAAGCAAAATAAGTTTTTTATGTAGCAATTTTAATTCTTGTTTGTCAAAGTGCTTTTAAAATTCTCTTTAAAAAGTCTGTTTGCTCAAAATATATTCGAATTACAGTGGAGAATAGTGAAATTACATAAATACTGGCATCAAGTTGCTTCATCTATGGTGTTATCAAAAAATATGGCTCACATGAACCATGATTAATATTAAATATATTAAATATAACCTGGATTTCTAATAAAAAATACTATAAATAGGATCTACCTTTGACCAGTGTAATTCAAGAGGGCTACTTTTGTCTTTAGTCTGGACATATTCTTAGCAAGATGCAAGTTCTCTGATATTGCTTGTGGTTACGAAAAGCACAGTTCTGGTCTTCTGGTCTTCCTAATGGTCATTTGCAGAGAAATGTGAGCAAATATATAATTTAAAGGTGAGCTAATGCCTGGATATCTGTTTCTTATGTACTATGAGTACATTTGGGGATATTTTATTTTGAGTTGAATGACTTTTCTACTATAGGTAAGTACTTCCATCAGCATGCTATAAATTATACAACTTTATTCAAATACTTCACTCATTCAGTCTTCAAATAATCCAGCCAAAGAAAACAGCCATCTTTTGGGCTTCTCCTGTAGGTAAACAGTGAATTAGAGCATGCTCTTGAGAGAAGAACCGTTTCCTGTACATTATGTTTCTTGATTTTCCCCCCTGCAATGCCCCTTGTAGAAGAGACAGTTTCCACCCTTAAGTGTACAAAGCCATTTCACCCTTCTTCTGTGAGTACAGGTCTGCCAAAATACTTACATAACTCTTCATATGTTTTATGGTGTCATTGAAAAGGATGTCTGTGTGTCTTATGGACATGAAGTAGGTTTAACCTGTTAAATTTTTACACACAGTCTGAAACTCTCTTAAAAAAAAAAAAAGAGAAAAGAAAAAGAAAAAGAAAATGATAAGCAGTATCAGTACAGTACAACTGAAAGTGCAAGAAATTAAACTCTGACACCCTTCTTGAGTGTTAGAAGCATTACAAAGCAAAATATCTAGTCACAGTTTATTTTTACAGTGTGTAAGCATCATTCATGCTCACAGAAAAAGAATCTTCACAGAGCTAAGTAAATATAACTAGATTATTTCATTACTGTTAATCACATAAAATAATTTTGTTTCAAAATCATGGCTGTTATTGTCTATTATGTAACTAGAATTAAAGATAACATACTTAGCACTTTGAAATTATGTATAAGAAAGCCCTATGGAAATCAGCTAATTTATTAATGTTCTACTGAGACATGAAAAGTCAACCATTTTTACCTCCACAGGGAAACACATTTATATTCCTATAATCCATCCTGAAAGTAATACAGTACTTTAAACAAACTATTGAAGAGTTTTCAGTGGAATATTGGGCAGTTCCTAGTTGACTTAGATCAATATAGCTTTACTAGCACCAGAGGCTTGCCAATTTACACATTTCAGTGAATATATGCTAATTTATACCAGCTGAGAATCAGGCCTTTAAGAGATTGTAAATTTGTTTAAAGGTTTATTCATAATCCTGGATAATAGAAAGGGATGGTTGGGAGGATTACTTCAGTCATTTTAAAGATGCAATTAAGCCAAACATATAGACTTTTTAAAAGCTTTTCAACAAAGAGTTGCTATTTTTAAATGACCATTTTTTGTTATGGGAAGAGATAGATTTACCAATAAATTCACCTCACAAGGAGCAATTTAGCCACTTCCCTACTTGTAAAAAGAGTCCAGAACACAGAAAGACTGTAACCCAAGTTTCCTGTGAATTTATACATACATTTAGACCACTATGAGAAGCTAAAATGATTTTAATCACCATTAAGATTCAAGCTCAATATCTAAGTTGCTATTAATAGTACATAAAGTCTGCTAACCTCTGCATTTCTCCACATTTGCTCTGATATCTTGTAAAAATTCTATCTTTCTTAAAGAGAGTTTCTCAGTCTACAAATGAGAAAACATCTCCAGATGTCATGGACCACCTAAAATTTAGAGTAAAAGGAAACTGGAAAGAAAAGAAAAGAAAAGAAAAGGAAAGAAAAGGAAAGAAAAGGAAAGAAAAGGAAAGAAAAGGAAAGAAAAGGAAAGAAAAGGAAAGAAAAGGAAAGAAAAGGAAAGAAAAGGAAAGAAAAGGAAAGAAAAGGAAAGAAAAGGAAAGAAAAGGAAAGAAAAGGAAAGAAAAGGAAAGAAAAGGAAAGAAAAGGAAAGAAAAGGAAAGAAAAGGAAAGAAAAGGAAAGAAAAGGAAAGAAAAGGAAAGAAAAGGAAAGAAAAGGAAAGAAAAGGAAAGAAAAGGAAAGAAAAGGAAAGAAAAGGAAAGAAAAGGAAAGAAAAGGAAAGAAAAGGAAAGAAAAGGAAAGAAAAGGAAAGAAAAGGAAAGAAAAGGAAAGAAAAGGAAAGAAAAGGAAAGAAAAGGAAAGAAAAGGAAAGAAAAGGAAAGAAAAGGAAAGAAAAGGAAAGAAAAGGAAAGAAAAGGAAAGAAAAGGAAAGAAAAGGAAAGAAAAGAAAAGAAAAGAGAAAAGAAAAGAAAAGATTTATTTTCTCATTGTCCTTAGTCCTTGCAAGTGGAATGTTAAAGATGTAGATTTATCTACCTGCTACCATTCTGCTCACAGCAGAGCATTTCAGGCTCAGAATTCTCATTCTCAGTGGTAGCTTCCCAATGCTAAGAATTTTGAGAACTTGCATTATCATTTTGGTGTGAAGGACAAAAAATTATAAGGAATTCCTAGGGAATTTACCAATATGTATAGCCAAGATGTTTGGCTTCTATAGTGAAATGTCTAACTGTGAATTGTAGAGGAACCATGGTAGTTACTTCCACTCTAACAAGGCTTTCAATGAGTTCTCCCATAAGTTTCAGTGAGTGCTCTGACAGACATAGAGGCCCATCACAAAAGCTGCCCTGTAGCCACTTCCTACCCTGCTACCAAATCTTGGCCATGCAAACCCAGTACACTGATCCTGACCCATAAATTTTCCGTCATCCCTTAGAAATATAAATGTACACTCAAACTACTCCACATAGGGTGAAAAACTTTGTCTCCTTTCTTTGTTATGCTTTTTGAAGAGCTTTCATCCACCCAGCACTTTAGTCATTGAAGCTGCCCCACCATGTGTCTTGCATCATAATCATATTGTGGTTCTGTGACTGCATGTAGTCTTTTAATTCCTTCTTTTTCTTGTGCTTCATATGTTCACACACACACACAGGAGACAGGACTCGGGCTTTGCCATTTACCTTGAGGATGGAATGCAACACCATCTCACCTTTCCTTCCCTTCACCCTGGCCCTGAGGTCCCTGTAATCACAATATTAGAGTTGCAATAAGAGACATAGGAAATGTCTCTACATAACAAATATTTATAGCACATTGTATTCCAAAACAAATGTTGAATTTATAAAACTGACTTGAATATCTTCTGTCAGAGAGGTATTGAAACAAGTATTTTCAGATGCATATTTCATTCATGGTCCAGTAGTATTAAAAGAGGGATAAGCACTTCATTAACTCCTTTCTACTTGGGTAAATTTCCAAAGAAAAACAGTGGAAGTACACCTATTCATATATAGAGGCAAGACCGTAAGCATTTACCTTAAAGAGATGTTTCAGGTCCATGGGTTCTCTGTTGTCAGACTTACTGTCTTACAACCCAGTTAAACAAGCAAATTAAAATGTATCTGTGACCTCAACATTTGTAATTGTCTAGCAGTATGTCACTGCATGATAAGTGCAGGTCTCTGTTCACATTCAGTCTGTTCTGGTCTTAAATCTGAAGCACCAATTGTTTTCACACATTGAAGAGCAAAAAAAGATTTAATACTCAATACCTGTCTGTGTTTCAGCAGCTGGGTACCTAAGCATACAATCAGCTGAGATTGTATTTTTTTTTCTCCTGGACTTGTGCTTGAATTTCACATGTATATCTAATATATTTCATAACACTGACACTGAATTTCACAAGAGAGGCAGCCTGAAGCACACAGCAGGAGAAATGCAGGAAGCACAAACAGCATATCAGAGCTGCTGCGTAAAGGTTCTTGTTTGATTTTCAGCATTTTATAAGAAGTAGTACATCAAAGTAAAGCTCAGCAAAACAAACACGAGTATAGAATACAACTGCCAAAGTGCTTAAGCTAGATTTTCCCATGCTTCTCACTGTTAAAGAAACTGAACCTGATAGTCCCCAGGACACTGGGAATTCCTCATTCTCAGTGCACTAGAGCTCAATTTCGTGCACTCTCATTCTCCAGGGAATCATAGTCTGCTACTGTTTCTGTCAGTAGATCCAGCAGTAAATGGGCATCCAGCAGTAAATATGTGTTCTTCAAAGACATGTGCATGTGTGAGCACACACAACTACACACACACAGACACAAATATACATGCACGGCAACCAAGGGCCTTTAATGCAGCACGTGAACCCAGGCAACACTAAGTCATGTTCCTCCTCTCCTGTTGATCAGGACTGAAGACAGATTTGCTGACAGATGACACCCTTACTCCTTAACTCACAGTCATGCCCACATTCACAGATCTGTTGATTATTAGCACAGGTTTTATGTTTACCTAACATCCGTGTGATCCATCCTGGATCGTAGGTCCCCAACTCATTCAGAAACTCAGACTCTGGATCTTTCCTAGGCTCTTCCTACCCACTAGCTAGTCCTGTCATTTCTCATACAGCTGTCTGAAAGTTTTATCAGGTTATTGTTTTCTAATTTGTTATATTCAGCATTTTCTCATGCTAATCTCACACTGTCATGTTTTCCACATTCTGTTCAGTTAGCTAAATACGATGTTAGAGCCTACCCATCTGCCTACATGTGTTTTTTGTATTCATAGAAATCCATGTGTGCGTTTATTTTTCTTTAATCATCTTTTGAGGTAGATATGGAAAACATTGATGTGTATTGCTATTATATAGGAAAATACATGGCAAATCTGTAAATCAGATATTGAAGTAAGCTGTATGTGTTCAACACAAAAGAGAGAGTTGTTCCCAGTAAAACCTCACTAGTCTCTCTTTCCCCATGTCTATGGTGAAATTATGATCATAATGAAAAGGTAGGGATGACCAAACATTCTTTCCTGGAAACACAATCAGAATTCATTCCTTTATACAGAAACCATTGTCCAGAAGAAAGGTGCAATGGCTGCATAAAGAAAATTTTCATGAGAACATGACATATTTTTCACAGTCCACAGGGCCGTTCCTACTTCAACTCATTCTGAAAGCAGGGAAAGGAGAAGTAGAGCGGTTTCATTGAACTCAAGTAGTGAATTTACACATGTGTAGTGGCCAACAAAGTTTATTTATTTAGGAAAAGAAACAGTTGCATCTTAGTTGGTATTTCAATCTGAGGGATGGGAGAGCAGTTATCTAGAGTGAGATGAGTTAGAAGCTGCTTTTTTGATGGGCAAGGTTTTCTCTTCATCCACTGCTGTCATGAATATTCAGGTATAGTAGATGCAACTGAGGGGCAATAATGGGTGACAAAAGAGTGAAACCAGTTCTCTGCTGCCTTTTGTGTGGAATAGTATCAACTCTCGTTTAGTTGCTCCTAGAATCACAGGGTCTGCTTTAGGAGAAATTTGCTGACTCCCTGGAGACTGGTCTCTGAGTACAGACCAAAAAGACTAAATAGCAGCAGAGAAGAAATTTAATTGTCAGTTCATATGGATGACGCTTGGCAGGCAAACGATTCTATAAAAATGGGAACATTATAGTACAGGAAATGTTACCCTGAAAATGAAGTATTATCATGCCTTTTTTTATCATCCTGTTTTGTTAATAATGAACCAGCAAAGGTCAGTCCTATTTTATGTAACAGTGGAGACAACTGTTTACAACTATTTTTGCAAGGCTGAGCCTTCACGTGCCTGTGATCCTGTGGCCATCTGAAAACAAAACAAGTAAATGTTTCATAGGACATAGCTATATAGTGTCAATATATTCAACTTAGTGGAGTAATGAAATAATTTTTTTTCCATTTCCCATGCAAAATAAAACTAAAAAAATCATTAGTACGCAAACTTTTTATCACAATTATTTTATCAAGGTCTACAAAGAGACCATATGAAAGCCTCTCCTGGATTTAAAGATTTCTTAGTAGTTTTTCTTACTGCAAAATTAAGCATCAAATTTTTAAATTCCAGGAGTTACTGTTGTTCATAGGTCAGCAATGTTTTTAATCCAAGGTATTTAGCTACTTGGATTATTTTATCAAACTCCTCAGACCATCCCTATTGGGCCCTTTTTTTTAATATGTTATTGTATTGGTTTGGCACTGCCTGGTTTTGGGTAGCAGGGGGGCTGCAAAGGTGGCTCCTGTGAGAAGCTGCTGGAAGCTTCCCACCATGTCCGGCAGAGCCAATGGCTGATGGCTCTGAAGATGGACATGCTGCTGGCCAGAACTGGGCCAGTGAGAGAGGCTGGTAACACCTCTGTGATGACATATTTAAGAAGAAAATCAAAATAAAGTCACACAGATTTTCTTCTAGTCAGAGAAGAGGAGGAGGTGAGAATATGTGAGGGAAAACAACACGGAGACACCAAGGTCAGTGGAGAAGGACGGGGAGGAGGTGCTCCTGGCGCTGGAGCCAAGATTCCTCTGCAGGCCATGGTGAAGAGACCACGGTGAAGCAGCTGTGCCCCTGCAGCCCATGGGCCCATGGGGAATGCAGAGATCCACCCGCAGCCCATGGGGGAGGNCAAATCATTCTGCATGTATCATCTCAATTTTTCTTTATTTTTAAGGTTTTTACTTGTTTAATTTATTCGTTAACTATAAAAATTTGAACATCAGTGAAAATAAAATGAAAAAACTGTCTGTTGTGAAACATTTCTTTGTGTGATACATTTGTCATTGAGAAAATAAAACTTTTTTTTTTTTTTTTTAGTTTACAGAGCTGAAAAAATAATTTTTATAACCCTCGTTTACAAGACTTCATGATTGCCGTCCCTAAATATGGAATGGATAATTTTTTTTTGGTAGTTTTTGAACTTGTTTTTGAGAACAGTGCAGAACTTCTGTGTTGGAGATCACTTGTTTCTGAAGAACAATTTCACCATTTGAACCATCTTCACAATTTCAAAGTTCTTAATAGAAACTGAATATCTCACACCTTGTTTCTATATTGAGTGTAAATAATCTGAAGAAAAAAAATCTAAATTATGTTATCATGCTGTAATTTCCCACTAAAGGATAAAAAGGTTGTATAACTTTATTCCAAGTAATCAACTGAATACATTTAGTTTGAGCCAATAATCATCCTTTGTTAATATATATTCTAAGTGAATGAATGATAATTTATAGTTCTTAGTTTAGTCAGTTATTTCCTGATTTGGCCCACAGAGTTAAAGAGAATTAAATGAATTTTAGTTCTACCCTATGAAATTCCAATAAACCTTATTCTGACAAAAAGTCTATGGCAGTTGTATGAAACATACACATGGATAGATATAGCCAACTTCACAAGATCAGATGCTCTTCTATAAAGTAACTGCTTACAAATCAGCACAGACACAGAAACAGAACTATCAGAAGGACCAATGATTATTAGTCTGAGAATAAGAGCAGCAAATTATCATTAAAAAAAAAAAAGACATAAGACAATTCTACAGAGAACTTTGAGAGTGCAGTTAAAAGTCCCTGTGTATACATTTAACCATGAATTGTATGGTCAGGCTTATGCTGGAGTTATAATTTGAGGACTTGGGGAATTTTCCGTCCCTTCACAGAAAATGATTTTTCTTTTTTTCCAAATTGTATAGCACTTATAGGTATATAATGGCATGTATTTTTCTTCTGAGTTAAAATTTTCTGAGTGTGTGTTTAAAAGTAGGACAAATTTACCAGCTAGTCTGTCTGGAGAAAGAGCAAAACAAATTAAAATAAATTAAAAAAAGAAAAAATCAAGTAATGGTGATTCTGTGACAGCAGTGTCTGTCTGCAGTCCTTTAGGTCTGTGGTTTGAGGACTCAGCAGATCATGGAAAATTTCTGTTCCCTTCTCTGCCACAGGGATTTACACATTTGTACTTTGGGGATTCTAGATAAACTGCAACAGTGCATTCTTTTCTCCTCTTGCATCTGATTCACATTTAGTTCAGAAATACTCCAAAACTCTTTTCAGAGAATGTTTCTCTTTGGTCTGGTGGGCAGAATATTAATACAGAAAGCAAAAGGAGAATGGCTGCATTCCAGCCCCATGGAAAGCCAATATTTTTAATTTGTGTAAAGTGGAAGAGCTCCAGCAACACAGTTTATACCAAACTTTGTTCTGGGGCCTGTGGTATTGAACATATAACATAACTGTGTAACCTAAACTCATGTGTATTTTCCTCTATTCAACAGCAAATATATTCTGCCACTCTCATCCCAATATAAGCAAAACAAACAAATAAACAAACAAAACAATATCAGGTGTTTTAAAGTAATTAAAGTCCTAAATTATCATGCCAGCCTATTCAAACTGCTTCAATTCACACTGTGTGACAGGTTTTGTAGTCTTTAAAGGCATTTGTAACAGAATCTATGTTCACTCTTTCCTTTTTAACATCTACATTTTCTTTGAAGTGTATTTGCTGATTCTACATGCTTGTCATAGCTGAGGAATATTTAGATCTTACTTGATGAGTAAGACCCTTATGTTTTGCTGATCTAGTACAACTGTTATGCAGATTCAGAAGACAGGGTCTGTCTTCTGCTTCTATTATGACAGCAAAACTGCATGAGATGGTTGAAAAAAAATGGCAATAATTAATACTACTATAATTAAACCTGGCTGAAGGAAGACAGTCCTGAGGAAAATAGTCACCTGTCATTACTTTGCATCTTACTGACAGGTTGTCTTACACCACCTAGCTTTTCCTGCAGGATATGCTTATAATCCTTCAATTTGAATATAAAAACCAATACAAAATAATGTATATACATATTTCTATATATACATGAATATACAGTTGTATATGTATATACTAATTATATACCATTTTCCTCAAAATCCTGATGCTAGAAAGATGAAAATGTAATTATCTTCTGAAATGTCACTCATAAATAAAAACATCTTAATATTATTTTAATTTGAAAATTCTATTGGTAGATCATATCTTGATTGCTCCCTGTCATAAACTTCCTTGATAAATGTATTTACCAGAGGACCATATTTGCAAGCAGAATTTCCATTCTTTAGACTTTGCTCTCTGACCTTGTTTCATTCTTCTTAATTCTAGCTACCTATTTAAAACACGTAATTTGGGATTCTATTCATCATGAACTTAGCTGAAAGTGAAAAAAGAGAGACTTTAAGAAGCAATTCAGTGTTAAATATATCAGCATCTAGGGAGGACAATCTCTTTATAATTATTAGGGAGGAAGCTGAGATAAACATATTCCTTCTCAGTGACTATCAGCTAAATGGTTATGGTTGAGTGGAAAAACTTTCATTATTTTTTATAACTTCAGCCAAATTATCTTTTATCAGCCAAATACCTTCCATGCTCTGTTAATGGCATCATAAACTTAGCAAATACTCTTTATATTGGGGTTCCAAAACAGAAAAGCACCATATTCCTATTTTACAGAGGTAAGCAACCTTTATAGACAAAATGCATTTCCCAAGGTAACAGTGAATACAAATCAGAACTTCAGTATGTGCAAGTTGACCAATATGCATGTGTAAAATATTCTTTACCCATTTTGGATTTGTTTCATTAAATCTCACGGTCTAAAAAGTGTAAGGTAGCTACCAAGTTGTTTCCCACTTTGGAAATGCCTATCTTCTCTCTATGGAAATAGATAAAATTTTCTTGAAGGGACTGTACTAGATGCCCAACTTCTTGTCATGGTTTAAGCCCAGCTGGCAGTTAAACACCACACAACCACTTGCTCACCTCCTCCATTCTGGTGGAATGGAGAGGAGAATATAAAGTAAAACTTTAGGCTGAGATAAGAACAGTTTTATAAAATTGAAACAAAAGTTAAATAAAGTAATGATAGCAAATAATAATGATGAAAATAAAAGGAAAAAATACACACAAACAAGGAAATCAAACGATGCACAATTTCTATTGCTCACCACCTTCTGACCAATTCCAGAACCTATCCCTGAAACCTAATCCAACCCCTTCTGGGTTTCCCCCCATTTATTAACTGGTCATGACATTCTATGGTGTGGAATATCCCTTTGTCCGGTTTGGGTCACCTGTCCTGGTTTATGCTCCCTCCTGGGTTTTTTTTTTTTTTGTGTACTTCCTCACTGGCAGAGAACTTAACACAGAAGAAGTCCTTGACTTAGGATAAACATCATTTCGCACCAACCAAAACACCAACGTGTTATTATTCTTACACTGAATCCAAAACACAACACTGTAGAAGCTACTAAGAAGAAATTAACTCTATCTCAGCAGAAATCAGGACACTTTTATACGGATGCAGTTAATTGAGAATAGCATTTCCTCTGACTAATTTACAGTTTTCTCACAGTTGCACATGCTGAGAAATTTTTGATTTAGAAATCAGAACAGTTGAGATCCAACTGTCTCATTTTTGAAATCTGAAGTAAAGACATCTGAGAAAGTTATGAGGGAAAACTTTTACATGATTTAAAAATAAATGCTTCTGGGGAATAAACCATGACAAACTCATATGGATATCAAACTCTAAGTACTGCACTAATTAGATGACTATTTAAGCTACAAATTAAGATGGCTATCTCATATATATATCTTCTTCTAGAGAAAGATGTAAATAGATAGGTTAGGTAGATCCTATCCTGAATGTTTATATTGAAATAATATAAAAATATTTGGAAGTGCAGATGATCAGTGAGACAGAATACCAAATCAAGTAAGACACAGTGCTGAGCAAATTCATCTCAAGCAATTAACCAAAGGATTCAATTCAGTCTTAGATATAAAAATTGTAGATTACTAAATCTGTTTTAAAATGCTAGACTGCCTTTACAGTCAGAAGAAAAATCAAGACACTTCAGAGAATGGTTCATGTAACTTACATCATCTCCTCACAAAATAAAATTAATCACCTCAGGAAGATATTTATTTCTCAATATTAAAATAAGACAAGTCCAACTAAGGTTACCTGCTCAGGCTTAGATATCTAATCTGCACATCCTCAGGTTAGAGTAGATTAATTCCACCCATAAACCTGAGGGATAAATGAAAATAAATATCTGATATAACCATCAAAAAATATATCCATATAGTTATGAATGTGTATGTGATGGAAACACTGGGAAATAATCAGCAGAATGGACACCCAGGAAACAGTCACTCCTTATTGGTGATCCTTAGCTCTTATTTAATCCTTGGTTTATATCACGTGTCTCATCCCTCTATTTTCCCAGTGAATAAGTACAGTCTGGATATCCACTTCTAGCAAGTGCCTTGGCTGAGTTCCCTATAAAAGAGTTTCAGATCCACCTGTTCAAGCAGTTAGGCAATAGGATTCCCTGTGAAACTGCCCCCAGAGACAAGGAAGCAGAAAAGAGCCAGCAGATTTTAAGGACACTACATAGCACACAAGAGCTCTAAACTTCTAGGTGTAAGAAATGAGCAAAGAAAGGCAAGAGACTGGCATGATGAGTAAAGACCTGGTGACCAAAAAAAAAAAAAAAAAAAAAAAAAAAGACAAGAAGGAAACTGACAGGTGGCGGAAGCAAGGACAGGTATCCTGGGCAGAGTATAAGGATGCTGCCAAGTTGTGTAGGGTTGGGGTTAGGATGGCCAAGGTGTGTCTAGAGCTGAACTAGGCAGGTACATAAAGAGTAATAAGAAGGGCTTCTGCACGTGTGTCATCCAGAAAAGGAAGAGCAAAGGACATGTGTTACCGACACACCTGAGGGAAAGAATGTCATCCAGATGCTCCTGGACAGGCTCAAGAGGTGGGCCCATGTGAAGCTCATGAGGTTCAAGACCAAGTGCAAGGTGCTGCACCTGGGTGGGGGTAACCCCTGATATCAGTCCAGAGGGGGGGGATGAACAGATGGACAGCAGCCCTGCCGAGAAGGACTTGGGGGTGCTGGAGGATGAGTAGCTGGACATGACCCAGCCATGTGCAATTGCAGACCAGAAAGCCAGATGTGTCCTGGGCTGCATCCAAAGCAGCGTGGGCAGCAGGGCAAGGGAGGGGATTCTGCCCCTCTGCTCTGCTCTGCTGAGACCCCACCTGGAGTGCTGCATCCACCCCTGGGGCCCCCAAGATTAAAAAGGACATGGACTTATTGCAGCTAGTCAAGAGAAGGGTCACGAGTGACCAGATGGATCAAGCCTCTCTTTCAAAAATAGGCTGAGAGACTTGGGGTTTTTCAGCGTGGAGAAGAGAAGGCTGTAGGAGGACGTTCTAGCAGTTTTCCAGTACTTAAGAGGAGATTTTTAAGATGAGGAAAGATTTTTCAGTATTGACTGTTGCAGTAGAACAAGGAGTAAAGATCCCTTCAAACCTCAAAAGTTGATTCTGTGAAAATATATTCTCAACAAATCAAAGTTTTGCCAATTTTGTAATTACCCATGTTAGATTTTTAAAACTTTTCCAAAAATGGTTGAAAAATGCTTTATCAAGAATTTGTCATCCTGAAGACTAGTCATTTAGCTAATTATTATGGCTATTATTTTAAAAAATAAAAAAAAAAAACCAAACAAACCAAAACCTTCCAAATACAAAATGCTCCACAAAAATCTATTTGCTATTTACAGGTTGCCATCATTTCCCTAAGATGTTCTTTTTTCTTTCTTCAAGCAGATGAAAGCACTGCCACAGGCAATGAAATAGTATCCATGGTCAACCAACAGCTTTTGGAATGAATACAAGCTTTTGCAAACATTTGGAATTATTTTAATTCTATAACCATTTACATAAACAAATCTTTCTGCATTCAGCCTTAGAAAAACTGCAGTCATAGCCTTTCAAGATTTCTAATTAAATTATTCCTTTATTCCAAGAAAAAAGTTAGACAGAATTTTATTTTTTAATAATAAGAGACCCCTATTACTGAGTTGCTAAATGACCGATTTGCAATTTTGTTATCAAAACTAAACTTGAAAAATTTAGAGATGAAATTTTGCAGCCCTTACTAATCTCAGATTAGCTTAATAGAACAAGTAGTTTTTTATGTCAGACAGGTATCTGATCTAGCCTCAGTAAACAAATATCACACAGAAAATGTGCATAAGGAACATAACAAAAGAAAAACACCACATGAAATGGGACCCCTCACAGAGCTGTTTTTGTTAAGTGGTGGTCAAATTAGCAATTACTGGCAATTTAGCAATTACTGAGCACAGAATGTAAAGTTCACGACCCATTACTTTAAAATTGTTATCTTAAAAATAGCTTTTCTTAAAAATTAGAGCTATAAAAAGAAACAGAAACTTATAGCTCACTAAAAGGTAGTCTGTGACATACCATCCTCTCAAATATGTGGCCAGTTATCATCAGAGTTGGTTCTTAGAGTGGGCTGTGTCTATACTCAGTGGGACTAACATTGGATTAGTCACCATGGTTACTAATAGTGTTGTTCTTTCAGGACAGATGGGATCATCACACTGGGATCCTAGTGTCAGTAGGTGACCATGCTGATTTAATTTTTTTTTTTGTCTGTATAGTTCGTGTTCCAAGTGAACTAACATTACCGCTGTGCATAATCCTACATCTTTTTTTTTGTTCCTAGCAGATATGCTCCTGGAAGAATTCATCCCAACCTGCAGAAATGCTGTAGGCACAGTAGGCACAGACCTGTGGGAAGTTGATGGTAGGATAAGTGTGGAAATATAAATGCTGTTGGTGTTCAGGTGTGGTGATAAAGTCAAATTACCTCCCCAAAAATATTTTTGGCAGATATAGCTTGACTGTAATGAAACTAGATAGTGTACAAATCTGCATGGAACAACAAATAATAATTTTCACTGGATGGATCCTAAAATATCTTCTTAGAAATCGTGTCTGCCTTTTAGCAACCACAGAATGACACAAAACATAGGAATGGAGTAAAGTCTGCTTTCTACCTGACACAGGTATTTTATTTTCAAAGGTGTAAACAGAAAACTTAAGAGCTGAAATTTCTGTCAGTAATTGTTGCAGGTACAGCTTGCCCAACTTGAATTCTCCTTAGTGTGCAATTTCAGTTTTCCTTCAAAGCCCAAACATTTTTTGTGTATGGCTCAGCAATGATAATGTAAAACTTCCCTCTGGATGGTCCCACCACTGACAGTTGAAATGCATCAGTGTCTTAATGTTTTTCACTGGTATTAATATCAGTGCCAGTATTATAGTTGTTGTTACGTTTACTATTGATTTTATTACTTTTTTTTATATTTTGAAACATTTATCTCTCTTACTGGAAAAAATAGATTAAAAAAAATGAGATATTTTAACATCTGTGAAATATCCCACATTTGATAAAAAACTCAGTGGATAATATTTAATAAAGGATTACAGTTTTGGTTTTTGAAAAAATTTTAAGCTATATTTTTATCTCTTGACAGGCATGATTGAGATTTTCCAGAATAGAGATCATTAACCAAGCTTTGGATGAAAACTCAAATAATTAATATCTCAGATCTCACCTATTTTTTTCAATAAATAAACAATATTTATATTTTGTCCTTTATTTAATTTCTACATTTCCTTCTGCATAATGTTATATACATTAAATCTATATAAGTATAAATAGGATAAATATGTTGATTTTTAAAACCTAAGTTTTGCGGAGTACCAAATTACAAAATTTAATGAGGAATTTTTCAATCTTTTTAGTTCTTTTTGTGAATGGTAGGTAGCAGAGAAGCCTGATATTACCTCTGCCTACAGGGAAGTACTCAAACCATACAGCAAATTTTATTGAGCACAGCATTTTTACCACATCACAAAAAATGTTTAAGGTTATTCTGTTTAGCAAATGCATAAGTAAACATGTATTTATCACAGAGAAGATTTTAGCTGCAAGTAGAAGTGGCAAACTGTTTGGACATGTTTTTTAACTTATGGTTGGATGTGATTTTGTTTCTCCAACTTAATTAGCCCGTTGGAATGGTTCAGTGTGGTGTGTAGACATTTAATGTAGCAATATCTCACTTTCAGATGCTTCCTGAATATCTTCACCGTTTTCATATGCATTTATCCTATCCTTTACATCAGCAGAAATCAATCTACAGGCAGCATTGCAGAAGATTACTATTAGAAGTGCTTGTCTTTAGAACTTCTTTGTGAAGAAACAAGACCTTGAAATTGTCAACAACACTCTTTATTGCAAAATTTTGGGGTTTTTTGCTGGTGGTTTGGGTTTTTGTTTGAGTTTTGGTGCTACATATTGCTAGATATCAGAGGGAACTGTATGGATTTTAATTAAAGGTGCATTTTCTTTTATTGTAGGGTAGCATGACATGATCTGAAAAGAGAAACCTTAAAATGTGTTTGAAATGAGGCAAATAAGTACAGTAGAGTGCAATATAATAGCCAAATCAAGAACATTAGGTTAAAAAAGAGTCTTAAAATTTTCCCTTTAGTTCAGGAAGTATTGCTTTAAGTTTCAGCTGATACTTCTTATATAAGGAATTTGAAACTCAAGAGGGAATGAATTTAGTGTGCATTTAAAGACAGAAAGAGTATTGGGGTCACCCCACAGCCCATTGGGGGCTGTGGCAGGGAATCCTCCTTCAGGCTTGAGTGACAGGCTTCTCCTAAGACACATTATGCTCCCAGTTCTGTTCCTTTGATTGATTTGCTGTTCTCCCTGCCCCTTTATCCCTTATATGTCTGAACCCCAGAATGTTCTCCCTTCCCTGCTTGCCCGTTAGCCCTCGTACCTTAGTCCCTCCCCTGCAGTATCCCTATTGGTTCCCTTGCCCTGTTCCCATCTCCGTCCCGCCCTGCAGACCCCCTTTTATAAATGCCAAACCCCTCCTCCATGTTGTCTTTGGCTTCTGGTCCTCTTCAGGATGAGGTGATTGAAGTAAAGCCTTTCTTGGACCATCCATGCCAAAGATCCTTCCTGGCTCTTTTGTCACCTGCGGCGAGTGTGTGTGTGTGTGCGCGTGTGCGCGCGCGTGTGTGTGTGTGTGTGTGTGCCTGGCTGCTCTGGCTGAGGTGGATGCTGCCTGCTTTCGCTCCTATGAGAGCCTGACCCCTTTGAGCTGCTCTCTCCGGGGATCCACCCAGCCATGGAGGCTCAACCACGGGAGCTGTCGGTGCAGCCGATCTCACCAGCCTAAGCGCAGCGGCTTTGCTGGAGCGGTTCCAGATCCCGTGGAGACGCTTTCAGGAAGGTCGCGGCACCCCTCATCTACCACACTCCAGCAAAGGAAGTTTTTAAAATACGTAAAAATGAAACTTAGGCTATCTGTTTTAAACATGTATAAATACTTGCAAGTTGTTACTGAGCAGAGAGTTCATAATTGCAGAGCCTGTAGGACTCATCAGAGACAGAGACTTGAGGACCTGCAGAGTGAAGAATAGCTTGTTTGGAGAAAAGTCTAAGGTGAGTTTGAGAAGCATAGAGAGGAGATGAAGGACATAACTGTGGAAAGGACTGATGATTGCATAGAAGGAAGATCCCATTATCAACCTTCTTGCCTTTTGCTACTGAGAAAGAGAAAGGGAATCAGAACACTGGGAAGAGTGTAGTGTCACATACGCTACTGGGGGCTTGACAGAAGATAAAAAGCAGTTTACCAGAATTCGGGAACACAGTGGAAAATTGAGTGAAAATGAATGAAAACTGGAAGTAGGACTATAGTCCAATATTGCATGGGACTAAAAGTCCAATATTGGATGGGATGCTGATTTGAAGGCTTTTCAAGAACAACAGAACTGATAGAGATGGAAATCAAAATGTGATCCATAAGCAGTCATGAGTAAATGCAGAATGTCTTAATAAAACATGAATCAGGGAGATAAAAAAGCACAAATTATTAAACATGATTTCAGCAGTCATTCCCAATCATTCTGCTTCAAGCTTAAACAAGACATTAACAGTACTTCTGACAAATCACTGCTGTTACAAAGCTGTACTAACCATGACAAAAAAAGTTGAAGACATGTAAAAGGAAATAAATCTTCTTATTTTATGAATGGAGGCTAAATGTAATTTAAGATTTAATGTAAATATACCTGATGGTGAAAGCTGGTTTTGTTTGTTTCTATAAAATTGCATGCAGCTTTAAGGTTGATTAGCACTTAGCAAATAGGAAGAAAGAAACCCATTAAAACCCAAGCAACACAGGCTAAAATGATATCTTTTTAAAAAATTCTGTCAACATTTTTTATTAAGAGTAGCATTTATGAAATCTGTTAAGAGATATATAGCACTAGGCAAGAATCCAAGGACAGACTTTAATAATGGCAAGATGCTGCAGTGTGATAGGATTCTAGTTTCATCAGTCTGTTGTGTTTTTAATACATTTTAATGGTGTCATATTCGTCAGTCTTACCAACACTTGTAGTAACCAGTGTTTGAGACTGTCAGAAGATATCCCTAGAAGTTACAGGTACTAGATGTTGCTCAGCCCTGAAGATTGTCTATGTGTTTTCTTTATCCCAGGTTCATTTTTAGATCACTATTGTTTTCCAGTAAGCTTATACATGAAAAAACTGTTTGCAAAGCAAAAAATATCTCAGTTTTCAAATAGCACACAAATATGTATTCATAAGTCTGAACTTAAAGCAATGAATATAGGATAAAAAATGCCCATAATAGAAAAATTACTGCAAATTTTATGAAAAAAAATTACAAAGACAGAAAGTCTTGTTATAAAGTACTGAAACCTATGCCAGTTCACTTACTGCTACAACCTTCAAACCAAACCCCACATATTACAGCATGCTTCATTTGTGCATGAACGTGTCTGCCTTTGGACACACCTCTTGGACGGGTCCATTGCTCATGTTAAGGATGCTGGATAATCTCCTCATTTCTAAAGAACTCAAAAGTTTTATTTTTCCTCTGTAGGAAACTAGTAACAAGATAAAATGGGAGAGAACTGGCATGTGGTTGATATACTCCTGACAAAAAGCTAGGATGAAACTTGGAAGGATACACAGACTGAAGACCTGCTTTCATATAGGAGAACTTTTGCTTATCCTAACAAAGCAGTTGCCTATGTGGCCTTGTCCTGACACTACTTTTGGCACCTTGACAAACGGTAATGATTGGTATGGTCCCTCGGCTTGTTTCCATGTGCATGTGTCTGTCTAGCTATCCGTCTGTGTGGTGTGTGCATGTTTGAACATAAATAAAATAATCTGTATAAAAATGCAAAGGAGGGGCTGTTAAAGGAAACATCCAGAAAATGCTCTCTCCCAAAAATCTGAGTTCTTATATCAATATAGCTCATCAACAAAGATATTCCAATTATTGAAAATAAAACCCAGAATAAATTAGTGTCTGTCATAATTCCCCTTCTTCTCAAAAAAATAAAAAAACCCAAACCCCCCTCCCCACCCACCCAAAACCAAACACAAACAACAAAACAAAACAACAACAACAAAAAAGGGGGAAGGTCTGTGAATATGAAAAATAATTAGAAAATATATGATTTCTTCAAGGATAAAAACTTTGTCTTGCACAACTGAATAGGACAAAACAGAGGTTGTTTTTCATAAATATGCAGTTTAGAGTCCTATGTACTTTATAGAAGCTCTGACTCTGACTTACTGTGTGTTCTAACAAGTGAAAAATAATCTATGATAGCTTTCCAAGGAGTGAGATATTGAGTTCTCTGTCTTGAAGTTACATTTTAGTGGAATATCTGATTCCCAGTGTCCACATCACTTGACAACAAACCTGTCAAAACAGCTGCTGTTGTCATTTCTTAGTATATTAAATGGGATTAGATAATTTTTCAGAAATAGAAGCTTTTGTGACTAATTCTTTATGTGAAAATCTGTGACACTTTTTGAATGAAAAGGACAAAATGCTTAATCTTTTTAGTTTTTCAACCAACATTTTGTATTCTCCTTCTATTTTATATTATACATATTTTTATGTTGTCTTCCCCTACAAGTATCAGGAACAGATAAGGAATGCTGTCCTCATTTGCTGTACTATCAATGCAATGTTTTGTCATACAGTGCCAAAGGCACTCTTTGATTGCTATCTGAACCAGATTTTATCAACATCTTCTGGGCATTTAGACCATGTCTGCACTTATTTATTAATATACATCACAGCGCTCCACGAGGCTCTGATCTATGATCATTCTGCCAAGCAGCTGCTTGCAGCATGCCCTCATCAGTATCTCAGTTGTTTCCTTTTATTTCATTTCACCTCATTTTAGATTTGTACAACACAAAAATCTACCAGAACTCGTTTTCTAGATGTGAAATGCTTTTTCCAAGACACGATTGGTTTTTAAAAGGGCAGGTTGAGTTTCTAGGGTTACTAATTAATATTGGCTCTTGACACCACTCGGAAATCTGGGGAAATAAACTGTCTTGATATGCAGTATTTTATAACTCTGAATTTACAAAGAACCAAAAAATGTAGTTTCTTGAAAGAAAAAATTGACATTAAGAAAGATAATAGAACAATGTGTGATAACCCCATAAGTAATTTCTAATATAAAATAATGATCAGAGGATTAAATTCTTGCTACACAACTAGCTAGGACAGTTCCTAAATTTTTTGCATTTTTCGGTAAAGCTATTGCAGCTGCCAAATCACAGAGCTCTGTCAGTTGGATTGCTGGTTAGCAAAGTCTCATGAAGTCTGCTACTCCTAAATAGTGTTGAAATGTTTGCTATTCAACCCAAAATACTAACCTTGAGTTTTAGTATTCCTGTATTTACCCTGAAAGAAGTAAGTATAGTCATCATAAGTACATATAGTGTTTGCTACAAGAAATCTTTTAAAATAGTCTTCATATTTTTGCACTCTGGAACTGCAGGTTTTCTCCTGCGTAAACATATCTGAATTTTCATATAATTTTTTTTTAAAAAAGCTCTGCTGGCTCTTAAAAAAAGTTATTCAAAAAACTTTATTTTTTTTATATTGATTTGCAACACAATCCTGTTCCCCCACTGGCTCTCCAACATTCTTGAACTCTTATCATTTGTCTTCTGTATCTCAGCCCCTGAGATAAAGGCTGACGGAGGGGAAAGGCAGGAATTCCCAGACCAGAGTTTTTTTGCTTTACGTATTTATTGCACAACCAAAATTTTTATTACTCTCCACAGACTGTAAAAGGAGTCTGCATGATAAAATCAAATGTCAATGCCAATAAGTTGGTCGTCTAAAATAAGATTACATAAATTGAATCCAGCTAAAAATGTGATATCTTTTTCTTTGTTTTGTTTTGGGGTGGGGTTTTTTTGTTTGTTTTTTTGTGTTTTGTTTTTTTTTTTTTTCCTTAAGTAAAGCATGTAAAAGAAAAATATTCTAAGACTATCAGATACATATGTAGAAATATATAGCAGGGAAGAAATGCACTGCATTAGAAGTCTCATTATCCTGAGATCTGAGATACATACTATCAGGTTATTACAGTTTTTATTACCTTCTAGCCTGTCTTTCTATTCAGATATAAGTTCTTCCATGTCTCACTGTGTGTGGTGCAGAATAGAAATTTATGGATCTCTATCTACTACAGGAATAAGAAGAAATTTTTAAAAACCTCAAAATGATCAAAGTAATGAAGGACTCTTTCACTTTTCTGGTAGTAACTATAATATATTTGACTTAAAATACTGATTTTAGAAAAGAGAATAAAAAGGAGAGCATCATGACATCACTATGAATTGCATATAATTATAACTTTAATGGAAAAGAAGATAGGTTTTGAGGGATATTGTAAATGGAAACAGATCTCCCTCTTTCTTCTCTCACTTACAATTCACTTTGTATTAATTGCCATGTCCCTAAGAATGCAAGAACTTGGTAGGTGTCTCTGTCAGAGAGCAAAGCCTTATGCAAATGCTGAGCTGGAAGCACTGGGATTTTTTTTTCGTACTTGCACCCAGACAAGTTCCTCACCCACAGAGGTTTTGGAGTTACACTCAGTTGTATTTGAATGTCTATGGTGTAAACTGCTGGCCTGAAAATGAAACATTAAAAGCAAGGGAGATAATAGCTCATCTTCAGTTCCTTGCCTTCTCCATCACAGAGTGGTAATACCTTGAAAATAGCACTAAGTGGATCTATCTAAGCAGGGCCAAGGCAGGAAAATTTTCAAGAGAATGTGTCTCTGGTATTCAAGTAATTCAAATATGTACGTCTAACCTAAAAGTAATAATTCATTTATGTAACAGTGAAGGCCTTGTTCAGAATAAAAATTAAATGCTTCACAAAAAAAGCCAGAAATAAACCACGTATTTTTCATAATCTGTTGCAGACATTATTGGCTTTTCAGAAGTAAATTAGTAACACACATTAGACCAAAATTTTGTCATAATTTATGCAAACGTTATTGAATTTACTCTGAATATTTGGATATTTATTAAAAAAACTTAAGAACCCTGTGGTATGTGGTTTTTCCATATGACAGCATCTTAGGTGGTGCTAAACAGTTTCCAACCTTTAAGTTTTAACTTGAAATACTATTGGATTGCATATTTGAGATTTTTCCTCATCTTCTATTTTGGGAACTCTCTTGAAATCAGTGGATTTTTTGCATCCTTGAAAACTGATCTGTGACTGGAGAATAACATGGGAATCTTTCAGAAAAGTATTTTTATACAGTTACGTGTGAATCCATTTGTACTGTAAACACAGAGAGATTAGATTTCCCTCCTCTAAGACCTAGAAATTTAGCCTGCTCTTTTCCATTATACTCACTTATACTCACTATTGTTCCTACATAATGTTACTTGTCAGGGTCAAGCTTTTAACTTTGTCAAAATCAGTAACATTTTTTTTTCCCCTTACACTTTGCTTTTTTTCTTATAGTCAAAAACAGTGAAGTAGAAGTACAATAAATCTTTAAGCTATTACTATCAGAACAAAATGCACATAACTTAGAGCAGCTGATTGTTTAAAAAATAGATGCGTGTGCTATTTGATTTTCTGTTCACTAGAATTACTTTCTTTTTCCCTTCTTAACAAAAATTCTCTTCTTTTGATCTTATTCAGAAAGGCAGTAAGTCTTTTTTAGGACACTCGAAACCCTCAATAGATGCTGATTTTTCCACAACATCTGCCATGTTCCTATTTTTCCATGCTGAACAGACATTTTTTAAAAGTAAATGCAGAGCAAACCAGATTTTGCTAAACCTCAATTAGCATTTTTATAAAATACTTCACCCATAGAATTTAAGAGGAAAACTCTTTATTGCATGACTGGTTTAGCCCAACAGTAGACATTCTATTGACATCTTACTTTTTTACTGGATACAGATTTTTAGCCTTGACTTAACCTTTCATGTGCTTTAAATCTAAATTTTAAACAAAGATGCTCTTCTAACGGTATCAGCGTTATCTCATTTAACTTCTTAAAATACCAAGACATGGAAAACCTTATACTGTCCTGCCCTTCTTGCAACAAATACTCAGTAGTGCATACATAGTGCAATATATCATGAAGGGTTTGTAACTCAAGGGCAAGGCTCCCTTTGAAACATTGGTACATTGAAACACATAACTAATGTTTATATCAAAAAACTTTGTCATAAAAATGTTTCATATATATTATTTAGACAGAAAGCTGTGTTTACAGTAAAACCTCTTTTTCCTTCAAAAAGTGACAACCTTCTAAGAATAATTTGTGTGCTAACAATAAAAACCCCCTAACGCTTCACAAATGGAACACTCAGATTTTTTTTTCCCAGTTGAAGCTTCCATAATAATTTGAAATACGTTTCTTTATATTCATTTTTTTTCTCACTGTCACATTTTCCCACTTACTATGATGGCCAAGCTGCACCAGTTATGATACGAGAAAGAAACTACACCACCATGAAAAAGAGCTCCCGGGTGCAACACTGGTAAGACAGCATAATTGAAGAGGACTGCTTTCTGATGGGAAATATAATGTACAAAAGAGCTCAAGAGTGCTCAAATGAGCTGCCTCTAATTCATGTCTGAAAATGCAGAAGTATTTTGTCAATGGTGTTGTTTGGGGTCAGAAAAGATTCAGTCTCTTTCAGTATTTTAGTCTTGTTTCCAGATAATCTCTGCTTAATTCTGAAAAAAAAGAGGTTTATTTCTACTATTTTGATGATGTTAGCCATTTTAACTGTCACAGTTTAAAATAAAACAAAATAGAGAAAAGAGAAAGACATATTCAGTTGATCTCATCACACTGGATTGTTTCTGNTCTCATCACACTGGATTGTTTCTGACAATGAACGAATAATAAGCATATTGCTGCTGTTCTATTAACTTTTTAAAAAATTTATTTAGCATGTTTCATGTGCTAGAAAACAAGTTTTATAATGACAGTGTAAAGTTATATTTAGTTCAGCTTTCAAATTTTTTCTTCCATTGATATTTACTTCTATAAATGTATCTTAAACATGAGTTTTTTTCAGTATTTTTTTTCCATGGCAGCCTTTTTATAATATTATTTTCTTAAAAGGAGTGTCATTGGAGGATGCTAGCTTTGAAAATTTTGAAAGAGGTAGTATTTTCAAGGTTTTATCACCTCTGCATGTCTAAAAGAAATTTTCTTAAATTTAATTCTATTTCTGTGCCACAGAATAATTGCATTTGTTTTCTTCCATCAGTTGCATTTAACCAAAATTACCTGTAATCTCTAAATTATTACTATGTCCCCCAGTTAATTTATTTTTCCTTCTAGAAGTTGTCCCATCTTCCAGCTCATTTGCTACACAGACAATTAAGTGTCCAGCTTTTAAGTACTCACAGATCCTTTCCTGTTCCTAAGTTCCTATAGATCACCTCAATTTTATTAAGATTATTGACATTTTCAAAATAGCTAAGGGATGTGCATTTGTCAGTGTGTCCACAGCATCCAGTACAATCAATATTATGGTTGTGGCTTGTCTGACTAACAATCTGGGGTTTTTTGCAAAGTTCATTGTTGTTGGGGTTTTTTTT
>VYZQ01021443.1:8679-19219 GCA_013400655.1 Mystacornis crossleyi
ATCTTTAACGTGACGATGTGGCTCCAGTGACTTCTGCCCTTACTCAGAAGTAAAGCTACACCTGATTCCACTGGACCATTGCATCATAGAACCATTGATGTGGGAAAAGACCTCCGAGATCACCAAGCCCAAATGTTACCACAGCACAGCCATGTTTACTATGTCCCCACGTGTCACATCTACATGGCTTTTTTAATACTTCCTGGATGATAACTGCACCACTTCCCTGGGCAGCTTGTTTCAATGCCCAACCACCCTCTCAGTGAAGAAATTTTTCCTAGTATCTAATCCAACCCTACCCTGGTGCAAACTGAGGCCGTTTCCTCTTGTCTCATGGTGTGTTACTTGGAAGAAGACTGAACCCACCTCACTACAACCCCCTTTTAGGTGGTTGTACAGAGNCGAGGCTGGAGGCAAATCTGTGCTCCTCCTCCGCCTCCTTCACTGACCTTGGTGTCTGCACCGCTGTTTCTCTCACGTTCTCCCACTCCTTTCTCCAGCTGCAGGTTGTTGTACAGTTGTCCCCCCTTCTTAATTCTGTTATCCCAGAGCTGGCTGGCATTGGCTCCCTTGGGAACAGTGGAAGTTTCGAGGAGCTTCTCACAGAAGCCACCCCTGTAACCTCCCGCCGCTACCAAACTTTGGCACACAAACCCAATGCACACACACTGTGTTCTCTCATATTATCTAAAATTAAGAAAATTTATTCCCTCATGTTTGTGACAGATATTTGCAATTAAGTTTTCAGATAATAGCATTTGTATAGAAGCAACAGGATATTTTTGTATGTATAATACAAAGCTGTGCATCAGACAAATTCCATNCACCTCACTACAACCCCCTTTTAGGTGGTTGTACAGAGGGATTTCATGGCTGCTCCATCACCTACCCCTGGACATAGAGGGTAAAGGGGTTCTCTGATGTTCTGCTCTTGAACCTCTCTCCCAAAAGGGAATCTTTATGTGCCCTGGGAGGAAGGTGAGGGTCTGAGGGTGGCTCTAACCCTGCTGTGGCCACTGTCGGGAGGAGAGGTCAGAACTGCCCTGACAGCACATCTGGGCACTGGAGTGTCCTGTGGAAACACCCCTTGTCTTCATGTCTTCATCCCACTCCTCTGGTGTGAGGAGTTGCCTTTGTATGCTGTAATTTCCCCTGTGTGCTGCCCACCTCGAGCTCCCACACTGAGGCTCCAAACTGTATCTGCTTAAACATCAGTCACAGGTAAATGATGATACTGTGGAAACTGGAAATGGCCAAGAAACAAAATTCCTGTGCATTAGGAACNCCTACAGAACCTAACCTTCACTAGACTTTGTACTTCTGTGTTTGTTATTTCAAAATTAACAACTGCATATTTATATTTAGATGCTTAGAAGAAAAAAATTGTGTATTAATGTTTAAAGAATTAGCACTTTGTTACAAAGCGAGCTTCTCAATAATTCTGAAAAACAGTATAAAAAGTTACTAATTTTTAAAAGTACTATTTACTTAACAAGTACTCCAGCCCTTTTATCAGCCCTTTGTTGAATGTTATTGGATTATCCAACAAATCAATACAGTCCAAAGAACAAAAGCAAGTATTTTATATCTCATAGGTATTGCAAAATGATGCCCTTTGGTTAGGAAAGCATGTTGGCAAAAGCCCCATGAAAGCAGCTTTTAGTAATGTTATACATCAGCATAACAGTTATGTAAAGATTATGTTAAAATAATGAGGTTTATTGTATTGGTAGTCTGGAAAATATATTGTAATAATAGTTTCTAAAAATAGAAATTTTCAGTGTTCAGTATTACGTGACAGTCTGCAAATGCATATTCTGATGGAAATT
The DNA here is from genome assembly GCA_013400655.1 of Mystacornis crossleyi. Taxonomy (NCBI): domain Eukaryota; kingdom Metazoa; phylum Chordata; class Aves; order Passeriformes; family Timaliidae; genus Mystacornis; species Mystacornis crossleyi. Next base: position 10,509 of record VYZQ01021443.1, read on the forward strand.
GTTAGATGGAGGACTTAAACGAGAAATGTCTTGGTTCTAATTTGCAAAAGGTGAAATGAGGTAAGTGCAGAGTAGTGGAATGCAGTGTGCTTGGACAATTAATTCAGAAGTGTGTTATGGCTATTACTGTCTCCTTTTCTTAAAAATACAATTTAGTGGTACACACGAAAAGAACACTGAACCAGGAAATCAAAGAAATAGCAGGCATTTTTTGCTCATGAATACAGTAGCTCTATTTTTAATCCTAGAAAAGGAAAACCAGGAGTTTGCCTTTAATGCACAGTCAAACAACGCTGTGTTACCAAGTGCTCTGTGCTGCACACGCCTGGGTGGCTGCAGGAGAACAGGCTTGAGGTGTTTGCAGTGTTCCTGAACAAGAGCTGAGCCTGTGGGAAGCAATTCTCACCACACCTAGTGATGAAAGGCTTGGACTTCTACGTGAAATTTGGCTCTTTCACCTGAAACTTAAATCACTATGTATTATTGGGACACGTGTCTGAATTTAGAATGTTTCTGTGCAAGAAACCATTTGAGCAGAGATTTGTGCGTATGCTTATGTGAAGTCATTAAGGTTGCACTGTCCTCTGAAACGGAGCCCAGTAGGTTTATGTTCCATATTCCACAGCAACAGATTTTTGAAGTATCTGCACTGACAACTGAAACCAATATCCTTTTTCTAGAAAGGAAAAAAGTCTTTAATCTACACTTAATAAAACATCATAATCGAAAATTAATATATTTCATCAAAATCACTTTTCACAAAAATAGGGCAGTTTTTTACATTTTGGAAGACTGAAGCAACAGTAAATGATTCAGGAAGACTACTCTGAACAACAATGGAAAAAAAGGTTATAACATGAAATTAAAACCTAAGACAATTCCTTTAAAAGGAATAAGAGGGTTTATACATTCTCAGAAAAAGCAATGATTCTGCACAAATTTAAGAAACACAGAAAAATCCCTGCACCCCTTCTACAATCCACTTAAAGGAACTTTCCTATCCCATGGTTTCTTTTACATGAGGAAAAAAAAACCAAGTAACTTAGTATAAATGTTTTTGATTTTCAGAAACTTTTCAGTTTGGGGGAAAAAAAAAGTATGCTGTTATTAAAAGTAAAATTGCTTTCTCACTGAGTTATGTACAAACATCAACAAAGATAACATGAGAATTATAGGTGTAATATTAATGAATGATAGTAGCTATTTCAAATATTTGTATGCTTACGTACTCACATTTTGCAGATTTTGGCATATTACTGGAAAGATTTTAAACATTTCACTAAAATATCTTACTGCTCATTTTATGACAAAATATTTAATTCTTTCAAGTTTCCCACCGTGTTTCCTGAGGAATGTGAACATCTCTCTGGGTTTTTTTCAGCCACAGAGGGAAAAGAAAAGCACATTGGTGTTCCTTGGTGCTCTCTGTTTCCTCCTTGAAAACCTAGAAGGGAAATGCCCTGTTCTGTTTTCTGAAGGAAACGTGATGGATGATCTGTCACATGACAGATGATAGCACAGGAAGCCACCTTAACAGCAAAAACCCTCTCATGAATATATTTGCCTGTTTTGGTAGATGAATCTGTGAAAGTTCAGGCTGCAGAGGTGCAGCTGCTTCTCTGCTGCAGTGAAACAGCAAAACCACTTCCCTCAGAGCAAGAGTTTTGAACTGCTGCTGCTTAAGTCAGTATTCAAAGCTAATTGATTAAACACACTTTTTGCATGAGGCTTAACAAAGACTGCTGATAACCACACTGGCAATGATCAATAGCTGCCACTATCTTGTTTTTAGAAATACATCAGTCTTAACTCCGGGGGGGTTTGATTCAATTTCAATTCAAGTCAATGTGCATTCTCATAAATATAACCCATGTCAAACAGTAGCTACATCAACAATAATTTTGGTCACAAATTAATAAAAGACCATGAATATTATGCTGAATGAGTAAAATTATGTTTCTGATCCAGAGGAGGGCAACCTAGCCCTAAAAAAACCACAAACCAAAATATAGAAAGAAAACCAACCCAACCTTTAAAACCTCCATCAAAACGACAAACCAGAAGAGTTCACTGCTCTCCTAACATTGACTATTTTTGTCTGATACACCAGCACTCATTTATATAGCAAAACATCTTTAGTTTTCCATAGTTTCAGCGAAGATGTAACAGGATTGTTACAAGCCACTCTTTTCATCGGAGAAGGAAATAAGTCAGTTTCAGGAATTAAGTTTGCCACACTCTTCTTCATACCAGAGACTTTAGTGCTTATTCTTGCACCACTGAGATGTAACTGATTTAACCAATACCAAAACCCCCCAGCAGCGTTTTCTCAGGTGTTTTTCTTTTTCTGAGCAACAACCCTGATGGCTGCTGGTCACCAGGTTAGATTGAGCTTTGTATTTAATTGGTATTGTCTGTCAAATCTTTAGTTTTTATAAAAATCTCTGTTATTTTAAGGTTAACAAAGTACAAAAAGGGGAAAATGTAACTGAAGGAGAGAAAGAATGGTAAATGCATGAAAATATTATAAATTTGTTAATTCTCCATAAACTATTTTATTAGCTTGAAATATACTGAATACCTTGTTGCTAAAACTGAATTTAAATTCAAGTAGCTTTTAATTTCTTTTATTTTTCCTGTTCAGCTCTTGAATACTCACCCTACTGGATATACTGAGGAAAAGAGTTTTTAATAAATGTTTAAAAACTCGGATTTAGAGAAAAACTTGTCTAGAAGTGTAAAATGTGATACTTGAACTAGTAAACCTATCCAAGTATTTGCAATTACTTGTTTGACATTTTCAAGTGCTGAAACTGAGAATGCCTTCACAATGCCTCAGGATCCAAAGATGATCCATTCCTCACCATGTCTGGTCTTGTCCCCAGAGATGAGATAAGTCAAACAGGTTCTCAGACTTCAGTTTTCTAAGTCAAAGGCCATTATACTCCAACCAGCAAGGGGAGAAAATTGCTCACTGCAGCTGTGGATCTCAGTGACCTGGCTAAGAGAAAGAAAGTAATGCCCAATCCAAGTCACTCCAAGATCACCATGGTAGGAATGGATATTGCTAAATATTTGTACTCTCTTGTGCCTGACACAATTGTATTCCCAGAAGCACAAGGAACATGGATCTGTGACTCAGTGTTCACTAATAGGTTTTAACCAGTAAAAATTCCAGTACTTACAGATATTATTTTAATGCTACTGAGGGAAAGTCCCTCAGTTATGTCTCACTGGACATCTGGAACTTTTGTTACTGTAAGAACAGAGGAAGAAATAAAAAGTGCACTGTCATGTGCTTGCTGTTAAATGCTCTTGGTGAAATGACCTGGGAAAGATAAACCTTTATTGGACTTCCTCATAATGTGCTGCATGTTTTACTCTTTATATCCCAGTGGGCCTGGGATAATAGTTTGCTAACTTCTGCTAAAATGACCAATTTTTTCCTTAGTTTTCAGATACTGGACTGTGTGTGTCTTAGGTAGCTCACTCTTTTCAGGATATTAAAACCACCTTGATTGATTCTCACTTGAACATCTTGAGTTCACAAGTTAAGAACTGCATTGTTTAAATAAAAATACTCAGTACTGAGATTTACTTACAACTTTGTGTATTTTAATAACCAAAATATCATTTGAAGAGAAATAAATTACAGAAATTGAAATGCAATGACCATGGTAATCTGTTAAATAAACTAAGACAAAATATTAAATATTTGTAAGAAATCAATGCCAAAAAAATCAAAATATTTTACTTTAAATTGTAATGCAAAAAGATAGAACTGATTCCAATCTATATTTATTCTTCTAAGAGAATCTAAGAGAATTTGTTACTAATATGAGCCATTAGTTCAAGCCGCTGTTAAATTACAGTTCAGTTGGAAAGTTCTGGAACATCAAACAAATTTCAACTAGAAGTAATTCTGTAACAAAAGAACAGATTTTAAACAAATTTCATTCTTTTACTTAAATTAAAAATCACAATACCTCTATCACACACTATGTCAGGTGTCTGCCTTAGTCAGAGGTGAACAAAGCATGGAAAGCAACAAAGACTTTTCTGTAACAGCAAATGCAGTGGACAAACCCAGTGATCACATGCTCACTACTGTGCTTACAGGGAAGCAAATTTGTTATCCTGAATTTGGATTACAATGAGTTATTGTATGGGCTGTGAGAAACTGTATCAAGCAGCGACTTGTTGTGAGGGCAAGCCTCGTGCTGGAGTCTCCAAAAGGTTTGAAGAATCCCAACATAAAAAGAAAGGGCTCAGTTCTGCAAAGTAAGTATTTCTTCATCATCATGCTGGTACCATCAAAAGGATAAAAGTGCTTGTCCATTTGCAGCATTGCACTGCAGTCTAATAAAACAACTCCCACAAAATATTATTTTAAAGTATAATATTATTTTAACGAGTTCTGAGCCTCAAATTGCTCAAAGATAAATTAATTTCTGATTTCCAGTGCTGTTGTAGCCTCTGAACAAATATAAAAGGCAAAGTCAGGTAAAAAATGTTGTATTTCTGTCTGAACAGGTTTTATCCAGCGATATAAGTAATGTGAATGTTATTAATATTTTCCTTTCTTCTCTGCTTGTTTGCCTGTGCATGTGACAAGGCTTTGTGCCATGGCTGTTACGTTTGTGCAGGTTTACAATCTTCCCCACACAGAAAGCACACCAGGAAGTGGCAGAAACTGTGGGGGGGTGTGCTTGTGGCTGGCACTGAAAAATACTTTAAACACCAACATGGTATACCATATAAAAGGCCACAAGAATTGTCTTTTTTAGTCAGTTATCTTAACATGAGTAAAAACTCCACTCATATAGATACCACTCAGCATCTTTCCAAATATTCCAGTCAGCTGCTCTATAAATGGATAAATGCTTAAGTGTGACCTAGGCAAGGCTGAAAAGACTGGACATCTATTCCCTAGGGAGAGTCATGACACAGGATTATAAAATGATGGATATATCTAAAAAAGTACCTGTCCAGAGTTTTGACAAAAACAAACTTAGTACAATGACTGAAATTTTTTACACTTGAAAAAATAAAACCAGAACATTTGGAAAGAAAATTCTTGAGAACAAAAATGATTTCTCTAATGAGCAGCACGGGTTTTCAAGTTTCCAGGGTGTCTGAACTATTCCCAACCAAAGGCTAATTGGCATCTTACCGGGCTCCCCCAAAACTCCCCAGATCAGCAACAGCACAGAACGGAGGGCTCCCACCTCCCCCCAAACCACGGAGCAGTGCCCCTCTCTCTGGGAAGCTGATGTTCGCATCGAGGCTGCTCGGATTTGCCATCTCTCTATCAGCATAACCATCCTCCTCCTCCTCCTCCTCCTCCTCGGCACCGGGAAAAGCCGATGCTCATGAGTTACCCTTTGCTGCCCTCTGCCCTCCACGGAGCCGGTTACTCAGTGAAATGTGATTCTCTGGGCTTCCTGTGAGAGCCCCAGCAGCCGGAATCTCTCCGCTGGAGGAGTGGCAAAATAGGCTTTTTGCTCCTCCGAGTACCTTTCCTTCACTTCAATGATGTCTCTGTAGCGGCCGTCCTGCCAGTGGAAATTGAACTGCTCCAGCAACTCAATCCTTTTCTGCTCCGTGCTCACACAGTCAACAGGGGAGGGCTGTTCCAGGAACGGCACCTGAATGTCTGGGAAGAGGAGGAGACCCCGGATAGCAAACCAGCCGCCATACTTGGGATGGATACACACGCCAAAGATCTTCTGGAAGAAAAAAAATGGTATCTAGGCTGCCTCACTTTGTGTCTAATAAAGGTTAGCGTTCAAAGTATCAGATGCTTCTCACACTCCCAGCCCTCTGGTTGGAATGCTGTAGAGAGCAGAAAGGAAAACTCCTTCCTGAATTTGTGCCTCGAAGCACTGCGTTTCACTCCCATTTTCCTGTGCCCACACACACCTCCCCTGGAGTGTGGGGAGAGGTTCCTTTCTGAAAATCTGACACAGAAATTAACCACAGTGCATTTCCCCCCTCAATTTGTAATGCTCCAAGCAACAGGTTTTCCTTTACACTGCCATTTCTTCTTCTATCTAAGTAGGTTTAACAGATCAAGATATTTCTCTCCATTTACATCTCCCTGCCACACTGAAGATTCTTGGAAGCTTCCAGTTCCCACCTGAAACACTTTATGGACTTGTATGTGCTCTGGACTTTGTAATTTTCAGCAACATGAATTACTGACTACTGAGTAAAAAATCGTTATACAATTCAGTGGTTGCATGTTAATGGTTCTTCCCAGACGATGTTTTTGCCTCACCTGTTTCCCCCAAGGATCAAGCTTCACATCCTTCCTTTGGTAGTAATATGCAGCTCCAGCAACATGGGCAGCTGTCTGTGCCAGGAACTTGGGCTTTCGGCTCGGCAACATCTCGTAATCAAACATGACATCCACCCTCTGGTCAGGGAATTTCTGGGAAAATTTGAAAACATCAGCCCAGGCTCATGGGAAAAGCTTTGTCCCTCCAGAACTGCTGGATGGCAGCAAATCAGGCACATCTGAAGCCTGCAGACTTCCACATCCTGCTGCCGAATTCTATCAGCAGGTTGGAGGCCGTGGGCATTCAGCCTGGGCCTGTAGAGCTCCCTCACAGCTGCAGGACCTAATCCAGAGGCAGAACGTGCAAGTAAAGCAGCCAACAGCCTGCTGATAATCCCAGCTTCATGAATAATGCTTCACCCTTCCAAAGAGCAGGGCAGGAGCCTGCAGGGCTTTGTCTGCAGCTCAACCCTCCTGGTTATGTGCCACAACACTAAAAAAGAATCAGTATTTCGGCTTCTTACCTCCTTCACACGTGATAAATGATGGGAAATGCACTGATCCACAGGATCCCGGATTATTTTTAGTCGTTCTTTGTTCACAAAAGGCTTAAGGGCCTTGTCAAACATCGAAGGCGTGCTGAGGACCACAAAGGCCAGTGTGTCATCTGGGTAGGGGAGGTGGAAGGCTGGCTGGAGAACAGCATTGTACCACCCAACCTTCGGCAAAGAAACACAAATTTCCATTAGAACACAGACACCACCCTAGTGGATATGCAGGAATGTAAAAAAGTGGAAATAACTCTAGCCCCCTTCATTTGCAAGCCAGATGGGCAGCTTGCCCAGGGCCTTCCTTTCAAACCAGGTTGTTTTGCACACCAGGATTCACAGTTTGGGGAAGCTGTGCTGTGAGCTGTGAGATAAGAATCAGCTCCAGCCTGCCCTTTATTCAGCTCTGCTCAGAAACGCAGGGGGAAGTATGAGCAATCAGTCTTGCCAATGCAAATCAGATGGTTTGGTTCAGATAAAGCTTTTACAGGTTTGGTGGTTTTGAGTTTTTTTTTTCTTATCTTGGGCCAGAAAGAAACTAATGCTTCTGTTTTGTGTGACTAGTTGCATGTTTAACTTCTTCTGCAGGAAACACTTGTGTGGAATGAAGGATGTGAAGCTCTTGCAGTGCTAAACCCCCCCAAAAACGTTACCAGTAGCACGTGGATTATGACACAGCCACATCTGGATATTTGCTTACAGGACTGGATATGTTACAACACAGTCCAGAAATGAGAGATCAAGCCAGAGCAGCAAGAAGCATGACCAGGACAGGGCTCAGACCTGCAACTGCCAAGTGCAGGAGGAAATTGCCAAAACCCCCTGCACCCCACTCCTAATGCCTTGCACAGTTACATCAGTCTTTCCATAGGTTATGACAACTCCCACTCTCCCGGGGTGCCACAAAGGCCACGTCTAACCTTCAGAGAGACGCTGAATAATGGAACATCAAGCCTGAAAATGAAATGTACTGCTTATTCTAAATAATCAGTGAAAGGACTCTGACAGTGGCTCTGCAGGTGGCAGTGGCTGCCAGACTGCCCGTCTGGAAACACAGAACAAAAACTAGATTCACTGTACAGTTTACATTCTTATATGAACCTCTAAGTTTAATCAGTTTTGTGGTTCTTAAGCTGCTGAATCGAGATGTTGCAAGGAATTAGAGACATGTGAATCTAAAGTTTGCTGGTTTCCCAGTGAACATCAGTCAGCGCACCAGGGATGGCTGTGACAGAATGAAATCTAGAGAGAGCTACAGGACTAAAAGATTTCCCCTCTAGGAGCTACAGTCTTTTTATCTGGGTTCTGCCCCAAATTCTGCTGATGTGTTTTAGGCAAGGAGCATTATATTTTCCAAATTCTGGAGGCACTTGTCTCATTATTTCTCTCACCACCTCATTGCCTTGTACTTTTTATGTAAACAAGATCATAGCAGGAAATAAAAATATTTCAGGTGACAGATACAACACTCTCCAAGGAAACGGCACGTTTATTGCAGATTGATTTGTATTTGATATCGCAGATTGATTAACTGCAGATTGCCCTGGGGCAGGCAAGGAAGGAGCCCCTGCGTTTACGGCTGAACAGGGGACAGTGGCAGAGGCTGCAGGGAGGCCCCTCCCATGGGCAGAACAGAGGTCAGAGGCCATTTAGGAGCGGATGAGGTGGTCAGCACTTCCACCGACAGGTGCTTTCACACTTAGATTAAAATTTAAACTTGCCTCGAGGACTCTGCCGTCTGCTGGGCCAGATGTGTCATTACGTAACTGCCCCAACCCCGCCGGTCAGGGGCCCGCGCCACGGCCCGAGCAGCTGCGGCGGCTCCGGTCACCTTGCCCCGCGCGCCCGGGCGGGCCGGCCGGACCCCGCGCTGCGCATCGACC
>VYZQ01021447.1:0-27220 GCA_013400655.1 Mystacornis crossleyi
TACAGAATCACAGAACGGGTCAGCTTGGAAGGAATCACAGTGGGTCATCTGGTCCCACCTCCCTGCACAAGCAGGGTCATCCCAGAGCACATGGCACAGGAGTGTGTCCAGACGGTTCTTGAATATCTCCAGAGAGGGACACTCCTTAGTCTGTCTGGGGGATCTGTTCCAGTGTGTGGAGTGAGTTCTTCGTCACAGGTGGAACTGGCACTGCCAGGGCAGCTCCTCTGCTGGCAGAGAGCCCACAGGATCCCATGGCTCCCCCGTGCTTGTGCCCTCCAGGCACCAGGCATGTCCCTGCTCCTGCTGCCTGAGGACGGCTGGGCCAGGCCCCCCCTGCCCCTCTCTGGGCTGGTCAGACATGACCAGCGCACGATACATCAGCTGCAGAAAAAGACTGGTGTTTCTGGCAGAGTTCTGACACAGAGATTAGCTGGGAGAGTTCTCTGCTGTTCGAGCCAGTTCCTCAGGCCTCCTCTCTGCAACAACCACAAAGTTCTCACTGGGGAACTCTTGCTGCGTTAAGGTACAGACCATTTTCTGCTGGCTGCGTTCATCAGGGCCACTGTGAGCAGATGGAAGAGAACCCGGAGGCAAAGGGAAAAAGCGATCCTGGCCAGCAGCAGGGGCCATCTCCTGCATCGGTTTGGATCATGTACCCATGGACTTGTTGGTGAGTAGCCCCTGAAAAAGTTGTTTGGCAGAGCAAGTGCTGAGGGGGCACCATCTTTTGTTCCCATAGGAAATCCTTATGGGCATCATCCTTGTGCCTTCTCATCCCAGCCAGAACAGGCTGCAGACTCTCTCAGTCTTCACATGTTGTTCCACAAAAAGAAAGGGACAAGAGCTGACTTTAATGTTGTTTTGATGTCTACCACTCAATCTGAAAATCCAGTGCTCAGAAAACTTTTTTTGCATGACTGGTCAACTCATTCAGGTGCCAGTGGCCCGGAGGCAGAAGTCAGGAAGAATCTTCCAAGACTCTCCTCGAGGGTGACCATGAGGATGCGTTTAGAGACTCCCCCTTGTACATCAGAAGTGGCATAGGAGAGTCTCTTGCATGAAGCCATGACAGCAACATAGGAGGATTTTAGGGATCTTGAGAGCAGGTGTCACAAGGAGAGTCAAAGGCTGAAGCTCCAGAACTTAAAATGGTGTCAGCAGAAAGAGGGATATTGAACAAAGAGCTGGCAGCAAACTGTGAGAGAGGCAGAGAGACTGTGCTAATGGACTGGTTATGGAAAAGCTGAGTGATCATTTGGTGGATGGTTTTAAAGCCAGGCAAGGGATAGTCAGAGCGAGAGAGACCTTGGAAAGAGAGAGGAAAGCTCCTCTCTCCCAAGTGAGAGATCCTTCTGGGGAGCTGAATCAGTTGTATGTCAGAAAATGTATCGAGAACAAGGAAATTTGCAGGTAGGAGTTCAAGCAGGTTACTACTATGACTCAGTCTCTTGAGATGGGTAACACAAGCAAAAAATAAATCAGAGGGGGAAACCAGTGAGGAAAAGTTATGCAGACAGAGAGTGGCAACACAAAAAGGAAAGGAAAGATGAACTCTGCACATGTACACAACCTAAGGCCAGAGGAGTTGTATGCTAGTGGTGGCTCACAATCAGGCTGTCCTCTAACCTTAGTCACAATTTGTGATTTGCCTTTGAAGTTCAAACGCTTGTGAAGCCTTCAAGGATTGCGTCAAACTAACACAAGAACCTCGGGCTGGCTGCTCCTGCCACCTCAGAGTGCTTCATGTCATGCTGGATCCATGCACACACCCAATTCCCGATTTCATCCGTGCTCCCACCCAGGCAGCCCTCACATATCTACCCGAAATGCAAACATGCACAGTGATTCCTTTTTGTGCAGTTCCTTGTTCCCAAGACTTCCCCAAGCCTCCCTGGAGTTTCCCCAGCTTGCCTCTACTATGGCTGTTCAAGAAGGAAGATGTGATCATTGTGACCTCGTGCTAAGCAAACACGATATCAAACCATCATTTTGATAGCACAACAGCTTCAGTAAAAGGCACAAAATAACACACATATGACAAAAATTCCTCTCACCTCTGTCCTCAGATTAATCTTAGAGGCCTCCCACATCCAGTGCATGTATTTTTCCCAATTTATCATATATTTCACTCAATATGTATTTATGACTGAAGTACAAGAACCTGCTTTTCCCTCCGCATTTTAAACACATTTGCCATTCAGTTGGGTTTTTCTGAAAGGCAACTTGCAACGCGAATATTGTTCTAGTCCCAGTAATCTGTGCTCATATGCTAACGCAGAACAGACAAAAATTCCACAAAGTAGAATTCTTGGGCTGCTCTAAGTACAGTGGAGCTAATAAATACATTTACAGCTTCGGACCTTTGGATGGCTCCTGAATAACTCAGCTTTATCAATTGTTTGTGACTGAATCCCAGGAAATTTAGTTTAGCATTACTACTGCCACAAATCTCTTGCCGTAGCTCCAAAGAACATCTCACTTATAATAACAAATCAGGGAAGGTTTTCAGCAAGAGGAATTGCATTGATTTTAATGGACTGGAGGAAGGACGATTTCCTCATCCCTAAGTAAGGGCTTCACTTCCTACCCCCAAAATGAACTTGGCTGGGGCAAGGCTGAATCATGGTGTGGTGGCATTACAAGCCCTGGAGACCACCTGGAAGAAAGTACTGGGGGGAAAAAAGTAAAATAAAGTAGCAGAGTATTTGCTGAGTGTGATCTTACAGAAAGATGGGGTGAGTAAATCCTCTCCTACTACCAGCAGTGCCTTTACAACCCAACAGCTCTTCTCCCATGGCACAGGGATTGAAGGGAAATCAAACACTGGGGAGCTGCTACAACTGCTACAACCTGTGACATGCTGCTTAGAGGAGAAACAGAGCCCAGAGACCCCCAAAGGCAGGAGAGCTGTAGAAACACAGAAAGCAGTCTATAAAAACAAGAATCTGTTAATTTTGGGCAATGCCACTCCCACCTGGTGACTAAAGATGCCAGGAGAAGCCTGGCACATCACAGGGAGTTGCTGCTGAGCTGTGCAACCACTACACAGAAGCATTCATATGAGCCAGAAGTAGCTTCAAATTGCCTATTAATTCTGGATGCCTGTCAGCAGTTGTTATCTGATGGGCCAGAGTGAGCTGGCATCTTCTACAGAGGAAAAAAAAGAAATCAAATATAACCATTACTTAAAAGAAATAGATAAAGAGTCATTTCATCATGACTTTCATCCCCTTGTGCCTTTTAGCTCCCCCTTCACAATGCCTGATTCCTCCTGGGAGCACTCCCCTCTCGGCTTGCTGAAGCTGCTTGGCCCCGTTCTTCCCACACCATTTTCCCCGTCCCAGCCAAGGGGGCTACACTGGTAAAGGTGCAGGGCCCCACTCCCAGCTGGCTTGGCTTGAGCTGCCTGTGAATTGCCAAGAGCTGGGGGTATCCCCTCCCAGCCCAAACATTTGATGCTTTCTCCTTGTCACTGTCTGACTCTGAAAGCTTTAAAGCTTTCCTGGGTGAACAGATTTTAATTTATCAGTAAACAAGGAATATCCCCCTTCTGACAGTCAAACCTCTGTGTACTGACAGGCACCATCCGCATTTGAAACGCTGATTTGCATCTCTTTGTAAATGAGTTTGCTGAGGCCAGGCTTGTGCAGTGTGCTTTCAGTGTGGGAGGAAGCTTCACCTGAATATAAAAATATTCAGGGAAAATGAATTTCAGAGATGCATGTTGCTCCGCTTACAGAAACCAAATTTAACGTGACCCTTCAGCAGTCACAGCAAGATCTGAAAAATACTGAAATATATATAAAATTATATTTTAAATAAAATTTTCATGGGGTATATAATCAAAACTTTTAAACTGACCATTTTCTGTCAGGCTCAAGATAGGGTTATAAATAAAAAAACCAAACCCAAAAAGAGAGAGGAAAAAAAGAAACTTAATCCTTAATATGTCTGTTTTAACATACTTTTGAGACTTACCATCGATAGTTTTCACTAAAATAAATAACAGCAAATCTGTGGGCTTTGGGCAGTTCTGTTTCCTTGACTCCATTTGCATGCTTATCCAGTCAGGGGAGACAAACAATTGCTCGTGACAGGTCTGACCCATCGCCACAAAACGCCTCAGTTGCAAGGCTGAATGTTAACTACTGCCTGTTTACAGGGAATGCTTGCAGCCGTCTCAGGGGCTTGGAGAGGTTGGATCACTCCAAACGGTGACAGAGCCCTCGGCAGAAGAGTGGGTTTGGAGTAAATCCCCACTGATGAGCTCGTCTTGCTTTGGTCCTGGTGCTGATGAGGGAGCCTTGGGGTGCCATTACACATGTGCTGGGAGCAGGGTAAAGCAAGATCCTTGCCAGACTCCTAGATTTAAAATGCTGCCTGAACCTTCAGAAGAGTTTTCTGAGATGTCATAAACACCATTCAACCCCCCACACCTCCCAGATCATTTCTCTCACGCTCTGTACCTTGGGGCCTGCCTTGGTACCATGTAAAACACACCTGAGAGACTCTCCACAGCCCTGTCTTTAGTTTATCTTCAGCCACTGACATTTTTAGCCTGAAACTCAACTGCAGCAAGGAACTGTGGTAAAGAGGGTCCTGAGTCCAGTTCTGGTATGGAGCTCCTGATCCACATCTGCTTGGGAATCTTGTCTTTAAAAGACACTAGAAAAAAAACAACTATGCGGGTCAAGCTTTAGTACCACAGCTCATCACCTGCCTCTCCTTCATGCTTTGAAGGGCTGCTCATTCCCTCTCCGCACCTCTGTTCCTCCTCATCAGGAGCACTGCAAAGGCCTCCTAAAAGCATGGAAGATGGAGGAGGAAGGATGGCACCCTGGGAAACACCATCGTGGCACAGCAATGCAAAAAGACCATTCTTCTTTAAGAGCAAAAAAATGCCTTGTAATTCCAAAAGGCTTACACTACAGCAGCTGAGACATCAGTACTGCTTCACTGTGTTCTCTGACCAGGGTCCTGACAACATTCAGAAATTTGCCTGGAAGCAATAAACTAAGTCAAAAAAATTGCAGCACAAGTGAAAGGCACAACTGAAAGTCACATCCAAACAGGCAAGACACAGTGCCAAAGCAGTCAGCAGCCTGGGGGATATTTTAGGCTATTTAATCCTTCAAATACATGCCAAATACCTACCTGCAAGTCTTCAGCAGGCAGCTTTGCTTCAGTTAGGGGTTCACTCTGAAGAAAAGCAAATGTTGGTGCCTTCCTTCCACTGGAGCTTCTAGTAACATCAAGTTAAATAATTATTTAATAGCAATAATTGCAATACAACGCAAATAATTGGCTCCCTAACAATCCTGTTTTGGGGAGGCTGGAACAGCACATAGTTCCCCCATCCACAAAGCTGAATAACTTGGTGAGGAAATCCCCTGTGTTTGAGGTCTGCTCCTGGGGGCTGGGGGCACGGTGGTGGCAATGGAGGGAAAGGGGCAGTTTGCCCACATGCCATGAGTAAAAGTCACTGTCAGGGAACAGATCCCTCCACAAGGCTTTTGCCTTGGCCGAGCAAGAGGGACCCAGCATTTTGCACGCTCTAGTTTCTTCCCAGCCCAGAGCAGGACTTGGGGCACAGATGTCAATCTGAGCTGCTTTTCGCCTTCCTTGCAAATATTTATCCGCTACATTTTCCTTGTGCCAGGCAGCTGACAGGGGAGAGGTCCTGGGGCAGAGCGCAGACCAGAAGGGCAGAACTCTGCATTCCTCCAGTGCAGCAGCGGTGCAGGGCCGAGCCCTCGGCACTTCCCGACTGGCGAGGACCCGGGGAACACGAGCCCACCTCTGCCCCCACCCACCACCCGCAGGCTGCTCACTCGAATGTAGAGGAGGAAGGTTTTTCTCCCCCTTTCTGGCCCGTGCCGCAGGATTTTCGCAGCAGTGTTTTCTTCCGATCTCTGCTGCCCTCTGGTGATGCGCAGCCGAGGCAGCGAGGAGAGCCCTTCTGAGGAGCCAAAGCCTCAGGTTTTGCAGCAAAATCTCACTCTCGCCCTCTTTAAAATCCCAGCATAGGCACAGCTGGTTTGAGTCTTCTTTGTCCCCAATACAAACCCTAAAGTCACTCGGTGAAGGTTTTCATGTCTAACAGCACCACGGGGAATTCACTGAGAAGTTAATTCATATTTGTTGCCTCACATCAGGTTAAATACTGGTTTAATCAATTTATAGACTTCAGTATTAATTAAAAAAAAAAGGCAGGATGAGGGTTAAAGACACTTGAATTTCTCTCTGCATCAGGAGTCATTCTGACAAACTTAGTCCTGCACCATCCACTGCTGCTTACAGCCCCACATTTAGACCAGGCATCTATTTCCCATAGCAATTTAGGGAAGGGGCTACCTCTCACTGGGTCTTGCCCAGACCCTATGCAGGGCTCTGGGGAAAAACCCATGGGAGGATATTCTCTAATCCCTGCCTCATGTGCTTTCCAAATAAATTAAGACAAAAGCTGCCTTTCTTATAGAGATAAAGCTTTGACAAGCGAGCAGGGATGGACTCAGACTGCTGCATATTCCAACAGGCTTCATTTTCTCCTGAGCTCCGCTGTTCCCATCACCTGCTGCAAAACAGATCTTTAAACCATGCACAGACTGCTCTGGCTCTCCTGTGTGTGCTGAGACCAGTTGAGAGGAGGGAAGAAAAAAACCATTAGGCAGGCTCCTGGCTGAAGAGGCAGACCTGCTTCCAGCCTGCTCCTCCGCTGCCTCTCAGCATCCTCCTGGGACAATCTCCATGGCTCAGCGCTGCTCCACAGGGCCCAGAGGGAAATGCTTCTCTAAAGCACCCACCAGAGAGATGAAAACTGCCAGCAGGCTATTCCTATGCCACTTCACTTGGTCACGGTAGGGAGGCAATGCAGCCCTGTAGATAACACACCGACCCAGAAATCCAGACCCTTGTTTCTCTGCTGCATCTCTAGGAACGATCGCTCCATTCCTCGATGCTTCAATTTCCGCCTCTGCGAAGCGAGGGCATCATTTCCACTGCAAAGCAGCGTGAGAGCTGTTGGTAACAAGATTTATGATTATTGAGGAGTTATTTAGCACAGCTTTTAGATCCTGCTCCATTGATTTTGCTTCGCAGACTCCGTGGCTCCTGCCGCTATTACTGGTTAACTCACGCCAGCCCTCTGGTACCTTCTGGCCGTGGTGTTTCTGGAGGAGGATCCTGGCATTCAGAGCTGCACAGAGAGAGGAGCATCAGCCAGGATCACCAGGGGATTTACAGTCTAAAGCAGATCTTGAATAGAACCTTGTTTTCCTTGGAACAGGTGCTTGCAACAAGCATAAACCACAACCAGCAGTGTCATATAAAACTCATGTGATACTTAAGAGGGTGAAAAGCCCTGTGAAAAGTAAGAGGTGAATGTAGCTCCTAAAGCAGGTTATTTCTCATCAATCCTGTTGCTTCTGTGACTCGTGGCCAGTTCAATACCCCTTGTAAGCTCTGCTGCCCTGTGCTGTCTCGCTCGGCGGTCCCAGGGAAGTGACGGGTTGTGCAGTGGAGGGTTTCTCCAAGCTGATGCATATTTTGATCCTTAATGAGTCATTTTAAACAACTGTGTTGCAGGGCAAAGAGAGGTGCCTTGTCCAGGTTATGGTGTTTGGGTTTAGGTGAGGAGGTGGGTTAATAGCAGGAAAACGCATCTTCTGCCTCCAAGACTGTTCTAGGTTACATTATTTGAATATCAACAAGCAATTTTCCCCTTCAGTAAAACCTATACCATTTGGCTCAGTGGGATTAACAACTAATAATTAAAAAAAAAAATTAAAAGCAAGCCAGTGTGCCAGAAGCAGACTTCCTGAATATCGTTTGTGTGTGGATGTGTCTGAGCACATGAGGGACAAGGGCCTGAGTCACTGCAGGGGAAGGTCTCAGGAAGCCCACGTCAACACCAAATCATTCAGCAGCTTTGTTTATGCAGTTGTCATTTGGCCACAGTCACAAAACCAAGTCTCCCTTGGAGGAGCTGAGCTGCCAGTTTGTGGTCCAGTATGAAACAGCACAAACTCAGGGTCAGCGCTGCCTGTGCTTTGCCTCCCTGGTCCCCCATATCTGAAGTTAGCTGGGTAGGCTGGGAGGCAATGCTGCAGGATTCTCCATTTCCTCATCCTAGCAGAGACAGCAAGCCACCCCTAAACACATCATCCTACCCTACAGCTGCTTTTAAACTCAAATCAAAACCCAAACAGGGTGTCAGTACACCACTTCTAGACCCAAAAGCCAGGTTTCCATTCAAATGCTTTTGTTTTACCCCAAATCCCATCCAAAAAGCCACACTGGACAGATGGTGTCTGCAGAAAGAAGATATGAAAATACCTTTGCCATGAGGGGAGTTTGTGGACATCGGAGCCTCTCTGCAACACCACTGGGCCCTTTGCTGTTCAGGATGCAAATGATCATCACTGAACTGCACTGACAGATTCGGATTTTCATTTACTTGGAGAGAATGGTCAGTTCTTAAGAAGGTAATTAAAGGTCCTCTTTAATAAGCCAGCACAAGACATTTTATGTCTGCCAGCTAGTGCCCAGTGTAACTGAAGTTCAGATAAACACACCGACAAAGAAACATCCATTTTATCTAATGTTTATTGACCAGCTTTTAAGAGCAGTAGGCTGCTGCAGGAATCCTCCTGAGAACTCCCTGCTGCTGTGCTGCTGGGGGCTGGCTCCACAATTTGGCTCGCTCCGCTCTGCTGGCATTCAGAGAGCTCCTTCACAGCCTCGCCTCTCTCCAGTGAGAGATCAGAGCTTCTCCAGCTTTCCACCTTCCGCGTCCATCCCTTACTGCGACAGTGGCTCAGTGTGAGCCTGCCTGGAAACACACAGAAAGGCTCGGCTTATCGCCGCTGAAACACTGCTCTGCGCTCCTCGTTTGGGTGCTGCGCTAATTAATATATCAGAGGGGGCTGCCGGGAGCACACGCTGATTAACCGCGAGCCCGGCAGAGAGGGACTGGGGGGAAGTGCGATGCTGGAGCTGGTTTCTTTATTTAACTCCAGATCTTTTGCCTCCCTACAGCAGCAGCTTTCTGCCTGCACTTCTCTAATGCTCTCTGTCACAGCCCCAGGCATCACAACAACTTTGATTTCTTAAAGACAGACACAAACTATATTTGTACTGAATTATTTTTACCCATAGATATCACAGATGTGAAGACAGTACAAGAAGCGAGCGTCTTAACAAAACCAACCCTCCACATTCAGTCCCAGCAGTTCAAGATGCTTGTGAATAATCTGAAGATTTCAGGTCAACCAGAAGGCTGTTAAATTATATCCATGAGGATCCCTTTCTGAATTTTTAGCGTAGCTGGATGGCAAAAGCACAGTGGCCTCTCTCCTGCTGTCATTTTTGCTGGAAAACAGTCTCTCAGTTTCTGCTACCTGCTGTCATCCTTCTTTTGGCTTTGCTTTATCCCTCATGCCCTCTGCCTCATCACAACAACTGAAATCTCTTTGGCTTGCCTTGTTTCACCTCTTTTCTGCACCTCTCCCAGGCTGCACCTCATCCTGGCTTCCCCTTCTCTTCCCCAAACAGGCACCGTGCTGGTTTTCTCCTCCACTGTAAGTGGTGTTTCCGCTACATCACTTCCAGCTCCGTATGCTTCTCCCTCTTGCATCTGCCTCTTCCTCCCCATGGTTATCTTCTTTTTTTGGCCCTCCTTTCACTAAAACAGGCGATATTCCCACACTGGAGAAAGTGCTCAGTGCAGTCCTGGGGCACGGTTTTGAATTCCCATTGCTCACAGTGGCTCCTTCAGTTACCCAAAAGGGAGCTCAGCAGATAAGTTTTCAGCTGTCAGATAGCAAAAGCCCTCAGGAGGATTCTCTATTTCTGTCAAGAGCTTCTCCGTTGCTACCACCACATACCCAGATCATATATCCTAATATTTTTCCATGGGAAAAGACAAGTCAGCCAGAACCTTGTGACTTTCAAAAAGCGATCACCGATTATCTCGCAGTTGCAACCAGGAATGCCTCGAGGAAACTTGTACTTCTGCACACAGCCAGGGCACGCGCAAAGATGTCTTGTTGGCAGGATCTGCATTTGTGCTGCCAAAATGCAAATGCCGCTGTGGGCCAGCTGAGAGCACACCAGTAGCTGAACCCTTTAAATAATCCAGATGGGTGATTGACTGGTGTTGCCCATTTTGTATGTTGGGTTCACACCTGCAGATCAGAGCAGCAGGATGTACGTGGAGCTTGTGTCAACACCAACACACATTTAGCAGGGGCTGCCGGAGCACGGAAAGAAGCGGGTTTGACAATTGCCACCCCGCTGTATTTCTGAAAAGTCAAACACCACATAGTGCATTTCTTTTGGGGAGTTTAAGAGCTCTGAGCCTTACAGCTCCACAAAGCACTGCAAAGTGGGGAGGGGAAAGCACGGAGAGCAACAAAACCACCCATCACTGCTTGTGCGGGTGCTACATCCATTTTGACCTGCAGCTCCTTTCTCCTGGCTCTGGGTTTGACTATGCTCTGCAGACATGAGGGAGCACAATGCTCCAAGGCCAAAAGAGTCAGCACAGAATGAAATGATCGTGGCTTCTGGCTTCCAAGGAAGCTCAAGACTCCCACTTTTGTAGGGGTCATGGCTCCCCAAGGTCTGTGATCTGCAGGACCAGTCCAGCTCCATCACAAGGCTCAAAGCTGGTTAGATTTGACCCCTCCTGCTCTCGCTTGGTGGCACTGCCAAGACCTGTCTCCACTTTGTGCCCAGCATGAGAGGACACAGAGTTCTGGGAGCTGACCCACGTGGCCAGCAGGGTGCAGGTGAGAGGCTGGAGTGGTGGCAGAGTGTGGCAAACCACACACAAGGACTTGGCAAGCTATGAGAGCACAGTAACTTTAGCTGGAAATTGCAGCATTCCCTTCCAGTGGGAGGATATGCACCATGAGCATTTACCAGAGCCCTGGATCTCTCCCCTTCTGTACTAACACCTGCTCCAGCCTGTGCTGTAAAGTGAGTTACCACAGAGGAAGGTACATCTTTGCAGTCACCCCCATATGCCCGAGCTTCGCCTTCCTTTAGGGAAGGTGTGATCCCAAGGGTGACAAGGATAGCAGACATCTTGAAACTGCCTGGGTTAGATCAGGCTCTGTTTGCCCAACTACATACCATGAAAAGGTACCAAGAAAATCCCTTCTCGAGATTGGCTGCAAACTGTAATATACATAATCTACATTTACACATACGTATAAAAGCTTAATATATATGTAAACTATATTTACAGACAAACATATGTTAAAGCCTTTGGTAGGGTTGAATGATCCTTACAGGCTGAGCTGTTTGAATTTCTCAGGGAAAGACTTAGGCTTCACTAGGGATGTTAGGCTTAAGATATTTATATGAAAAAAAAATCATATATTTCAATAGTTGAAATTCTTAATGCCTTAATCAGGTTAGAGGGATTTAGAAGTTAGATCAATATCTCATCACATGGAATACAGAACTGGTTTTTTTCTAACTGCCTACAATAATGATTTTAAAAGGAAAGAAAATCCTACCATTTTAGCAGACTTCTCCAGGTCCACACAAGACACACTCTGGCAGCAGTGTGCCACCCTTCTGGTTTCCAGGAGCTCTGTGGTATTCCAAGGCATTACTGCAGAAAACAGATGTATTTTTATGGTAATCGTTTTAACACCTTTGACATTGTTTTGTAACTGCCTTGGATCCCAATATGCTTCACAAATCTGCAGAGAGAGGTGAGGGCTGACGAGTCTAAATTTAAGGAGCAGGAAACCTGACTCACTGCTGGCACTGCTGCTGGCTCCCTGCAGGAGCAGGGTGTCTGTGCAGCACCTCAGCCTCGCCCAGGAGCCCTTCTCCCTTCAGCCATGTGCTTCAGGAGACATTTCCAGGGAGCAGGTGAGGATGAGAAAGCTGGTGGCATCCCTGAATGTCTCCATCACCTGCTGCTGCGCGTCCTCACCCACATTCCACGGCCACACAAGGAAGCGTGATCCTTTGGGCAGCCTATGGGTGGCCAGGCTGACAAAGATCAGCGTGACAATGTTGTGTGGGCAGGCCAAGCCTAAACTTCGTGCTTTGATTTAGGCAACCAGTTCGAAATAATAGTGAAAACTAACCCTTCAAAACAAGCAAATAGCCTTTCCAAGCACAATTAAAAACCTGAGGGTATTTTTAATTTCTGCTCCAAGCATTCTACATTTCTAATGGCAAACTAGGAAAGGGGAGAGTATAGAGATACCTGGGTTTTGATAAAGAGTAGTATTTAATTTTCAGAGATCCAGACGTTTAGTAACCTCTGAAAATAAGTTGCTGTTGAAAATGGAAACATTTTGATTACCATTTTTAAAAGACTGTGAGAAATCTGGAGATGCCTTTCCTCTGGCCCTGCCCTCAGCTGGGACAATCCCTGGTTGCCTGGGGCCAGAAGAGTTGTGGAGCATCACCCTGCAAGCAGCCACGAGAGCCTCTGGGTCCATGTACATCTCAGTGGCGGTGTTTGTATTTGACAAATTCTCTGCTTGTGAGACCCACACGCTATGGTGACCCTTTCCTATCCTATGAGCAACCACCAGAGAGGCCTTTCTGGAGGGAGGAAACCGGTGGTAAATGAAGGATAACATCTGCAAGGTGATGTTGCTGCTAAGATTTCTGCACCGTGACTTGTGCCACATCCAGAGCCAGCAGAGCTCCTTGGAGACAGACTCCTCCAAAGCCATCTGCTTGTGCGGGTGATACCTCACACATCTCAGAGGGAACAAGCAGAAATCCACCACAGCTCCCCTGCCCCCCGGCCAACAGCCCAGAGCCAATAAAGGCTAAGCCCAGCCAAGGAATTAAATACCATGCTGGAAGACCAAAGCCCTCACTCCCCTGAAGCAGAAGGTAAATATCTCCAGTATTTACAGTACCAAACTTATATTGGAGAACGCTCCCACAGAGACACTGATTCGAAGGAAAGTGGTGCTGGGGTTTTGGCTAGAACACGGATTTAGTCCCAGCTGCAAAGCCATGTCCTGGGGACAGCAGGGCCTGGGACAGCCAGGGTCACACAGCCCCCTGGCTGCCTGGCTGAGGAAGCAGCAGAGCATTACCTAAGAGCTGGGGGGAAAATAAAAGAGAAGGATAAAAATAAAAATACTCAAACTCCATTTTTTCATTAATATTAAAAAAAAAAATACTCAACCTCCATTTTGTCCCTAGTACAACAGGACCAGGTTGTAATTTGGGGGTGCACCCCTGCTCCATCAACCCCACCACTCTCCTGCTGCCAAATCCTTGATATACTGGAATAGCCCCGAGGAACAGGGCCTTGCCACCTCAGAACAGGGATTTCCTTGGAAATATCAGCTTTGCTCCAGAAACAGGGTGATGGCTGGTTAGGATTCACACTTCCTTGCTGTCAGGAAGCCAGGTCTGTCCCACAGCTTGGCTGAACATCGGACCTGGAAGCAGGAATGATCTGAGGCTGCAATGATGCTGCTGGTAACAGAGAGGAAAGCAACAATTTCCCCCTCACTAGCTACATCCCCAGTCCTCTGCTACCCTGTTTTGCTGTTGCTCCAGGCCCTGTGATGGTTTAAACCCCTGTGGGCTACCATGGAGCTGCAGGCCCTCAGCATCAGATCAGTATTTCCCAGGGTGCTCCTGACTCAGTCTCAGGATGCAGCACCAGGCAGACAGAAGCTGCCTTGCCCAGCACTGCGAGCTGCCTTCCCTAGGAACCTTCTCCTAAACTACGCAATTCCTGAATCTCTTCAAATAATCAAACTTCAGGAGGAAAGCGAGAAAGAAATGCCTTGCGGGACTCACTTTGTTTCTGGGGAAATCAAAGGCAGCAAGGCACCAATAAGACAAATCCCCTTCACATTAGCATGGAATTCTGCTCTGCACGCAGAGCCCTTCTCACAGCACAGCTCATCCCCGGTGACTCGCAGGAGCAGCTGAGGTTGTGCAGCCTGTCCTGAGACACAGACAGCTCCTTTTCACACAGAAAGCATCCTGCCCTCCCCAACGCCTCAGCAGTTTCTTTCACCCCCTTACAGCTGAATGTTTTCAGCTGCCTGTTTCACTGCAGTCCTCCAAAATCCTCTGTCTGCAGATCTCGACAGCTCCACCCTCCTCTAGGGTAGGGACTGCCTGCTGTTGCCAGAACTGTATCTGCACTTTCTGGATTTTGGCCTTGGAAGAAGCACAGGACAGTCTGAACCCTGGGGAGTTCTCCCACCAAAAACTGGGAGAAACAGCCTCAGACTCTATCCCCAGTTCCCAGTGCTGGAGCAGCGAGCAATCCCTTCTCCATTCTCTTTTGCCCTGGAATGCTGGCTGCAGGAATAGGACTGGAAGGGTGGTGGTGAAGCAGCACTGCAGGGGGAGGTGGTTAGGGCAGTCACCAAAATGGCGTTCCCACCACTGTGGGCAGAGAAGGAAAGGGAAAGTCTCTCTCTTCCTTCTAATGTAAAAACAAAGCCTTCCTAGATTTAGAGCTTCTTGACCCATTTCACTCCTTGGACCCACTCCAGAGATTTCAGCCTGTCTTTGAGAGCTGGGGTCCAGCTCAACCCATCTCCAATATCCCTCATTTTTGATGGCTTCTAATCATATCCCAGCTACCAGTTCATGTCAGTACAATGGATGGAAAATCATGGATGCCTTTAAAACATACACACGCACCCCCACCCCAGGCTCTGCCTTCCCCTTCTGCTACTCAGCACATCTGGTCAGCAGAGGAGCCCTTTGAGTTTCCCTGTTTGGTGTGAAAGCATTTGATTTGTGTCTCATTTTGCTGCAGAACTGAGCGTGGGTGCTTTCTCATTGCCAACCACCCCCTCAGCCTTCCCAAGGGGATATTCCTGTCCCCCGAGCCTGCTCTGTGCAGTGAACCCTCAGACGCCAGCAGCATTAATGTCATTAATGGGCATTTGTCATTAATAACATGATTTCCTGGGGACTGAACAGGGAAGGTAACCCAGACCACCATATGAATAAACACAGCTCTGAAATGATGAATCAGAAAAACAGGCACTCATTAAATATGTCAGTTCTCACTGTAACAGCCTCCTTTAAATCAAAAAACCAGCTCTTAGAAACTATACCTGGCCTTCCTCTCCAGCCGTAGAGAGCCAAGGAGCCTACAAGTACTGACCAGGGCTGGATTCAGAGAAATTGAAGAATTTGTCTTAGAAGCTGCCTCCTTTATGGTCCTCAGTTGTATTTTAGCCTACAGTATTTTCGCCCAGAGCTGTCTGACCACCAAGACTTGCAGCAGTGTCTGAACCTGAGCTCCCTTGCCCAGGCTGAACACGTGCCTCAGGCAGATGGAGATGCCAAGGGGACAGAAGCTGCAGCAAAAGCAGAAATGTTGCACTGCTTGAAAATCACTGAACTTCCAATAACTCAACGAAAGCAACCAGACTTCCGCTAAAACCATTCATCTCCCTTGCTCTTCCGTAAGTATAACAGTGAATAACTACATTTGAGGTTTTTTTGTTGCTCCCAGCCTGAAAGCCCACTTTCCAAATTCCAGCCCAGAGGGAACTTCCACTGCTGAGTAACAAACCCTGAAATTGGACAGTGAGACACGTGACTGCAACAGAAACAATGGCACTGCCTCAACTCAGAGGGGACAGGACCAGAGCTCATTGATACCTTCAAGGTGACAGCACCTGAGAAGGCTGGAAATTATGAATAATTTTAACAGAGTTGGAGACAGAGCATTCACTTACAGGTAGTAAGGAAGGAAAATACCTACACTGGGGGGAAGTTCTTGGCAGGAAAGCTGCAGAGAGCTCAGCACTGAGAGAAACTCATTGGAGAGAAAGAAGCTCTGCCTGGCTCAGGCACAATCCACATTCTTGCGCCTGTCTCCCCTCACTCAGCTGATATAAAGGATGTCCACAGGCAATGAGGTCAGATCCCTTGTGGCCACACCAGAGCTCAGACTTATAACCCAGCAAAGCTAAAGTACAAAAGAAGAGAAGGCCACGAGCTGCCCAAAGATTTTCACAAATACCATTAACGTTGTTCACCTTCTGACTAAAGGTATCAATCCACGTGACCCGTAAAAGTTTGTTTTTCCTCCTCCATGTAGAGTAGCAAAATGCATCTCCAGCCATTTCCAGCACATGAAGAAACTGAAGGGGCTGGAGACTGAAAGGCTGCTGCTAATTTATTACAGTCAAGTGAACAGCATCCCAATCTGCCACTGCATTTGCAGGCTGATGGAAGAATGGGAAAATAAAGGGGACGGATGAGGGTTATCAGACATTTCCTTGGTAAGCTCTGCTCTGCCTCGCTGCTGCTGTTGGACATTCTGACCCATGCAAACCTTCCTCAGCACACAAACGTGTGACCCACACATGTTGTGAAGTGCTGGCACCTCCCCGCCTCTGGGGAAACGTTAGAAAAGATCACATTTCTTTTTTGAGACTTAACAGGTTCCTTGTATTTCTTTACAGCTTCTCCAGTTTGCAGCTGCAACAACAACAGCCTTCGGCAGCGGCACAGCAGCCTCCGGGCCCAGGTCAAATCTATGATTTCCTTCAGAATTTTCCACGGCAATGCTTCCTGCTGTCAGTTTGTGTCTGCATCCCCATCACGATGCACTGGGCAGGAGAGAACGGCTGGGGCAATATTTCCAGCCGCCCTTGGCTTCCCAAGGAGCTCGGAGACTGCTTATTTCAGTGCTGCTTCAATGTTTCTCTCCTGTTTGAGAGTCTCAGTACATGATGCTCTACTTTGGGTAATTAATTTTTAATAAAGCTGTGTATATTAATGCAAATTCTATTAGTGATGCCTCTTGGCAGCCCGGGTATTAAATACAATGCCAGTAGCATGACAACACTTGACAGTCTCCACAGCGGTAAATTACATATATTATTATTTTATGCCACTTTTAATGCTTTTAAGACACATCCTTAAAATAAACTGAAATTGTTAGTATGCTTGTACAAACGCACAAAAATATTCCTTCTTAATTTAGCCAAGCGTATGTTCCTATTAGAGCTGGAGATGCCAGATAAAGGCTGGCACCACCATGTGTGGTGTGAAGTGGTGGAGCTGTGTTGCCTTCAGTTGCTGATATCAACGAAGGCTCTGACTTGCTATTCCTTTGGAGCCATAACTTGATATTCCACACTGGATGATTATCATCAAGGGACAATCACAGCACTTGACAGCAAGCCCAGCTATTCTGCAAACTGTTTTGGTGATGCAAATTCATAAATCTCTGCTTGTGTGCTGGCCACTAGAGAGGGACAGAGGAAGACGCTTTGCAAGTGCAAATCCCTGCTTGGAAGGGTTTATAATGCAGAGTAGAGCAGCAGCGCTGTCTGCGTTGGATTCAGCCTTTCCACGAGGAAGGAGAAAAATCTGCTGACAGGTTTTATTCCACAGCAGATAGATTGTGCTGACTGCTCACAACTGAGCAGGAGTTGGACACAGGAAGGGCACTGTGCAGGATCCAAGCAAAGCTGGATCTTGCACAGCACAAGGTATCACGGAGAGAAGAGAAAACAAAACAGGGCCAGCACGTATGTGCCTGACCCAGGTGTCCAACCATTCATTGCTCTACAAGTCCATAAAGCAAAGAAAAGCTGATCAAAAGGTCTCAGTCCCGTGTGGATGTTAAATGCAACGCCACATAACCGGATGGATGGATTTCTAGTTCTTTCCCATTTTTTTTTAAAGCAGCACACAAGTCATGGAAACAGTTAAGCTCTCAGAAGCCAGGCTGCACAAGTAACCTGAACTCAACATTATAACAAAACCTGGAGCTGGCCAGTTGCACTCAGGTCTTGGTCACAGCTTCATTTCACTGTGCAGGAGGAGCAACGTGACGGGAGCTGATGTTCTGCTCCAACAAACACCATTTCCCATCTCCTACCCTTGACTCCATAACCTCAGCATCCTTCAAACGAAGGGACACATCCACTGATAAGGTCAGGCTGCTCTCTGCCCCCGAGGTATTTACTGCTGCTCAGCTGAGTTCACCTGGGTAGCTGCACAGAAGGGAAAAGGTGCTGGCTGACAAAACCCAGTCAAAAGGCACCAAGTGCCCTCATGGAAATGGTTTGTGACTGGATAGCATTTTGCCTGTCTCAGGAGCCAGCAAGGCAAAACAGGTCAGTTCAGTTTTGCAGCCGAGTCCTGCTACAGACGGGACCTTGCGAAGATGTTGCTGCCTGCAGACATCGTGGGCTCTGCACAGGGTATTTTGGCTTCCCTCTGCAGTGTGTCAGCTGGGACAAGTCATGTCTGCGAACACCCCGACGCGCCAGTCAGTGCACGCACCCTGTGCCACCTCGGGGGCAGCTGGTCTTGCAGCAGAGAGGCTCCTGGCAATGGCCACTTCTGTCCATCCTCACCTGCACATTCCACAGCCCCTTCCTCACTGCAAAAGCAAAGCAAAGCACATGCTTGGATACATAATTAGGCAGCAACACCAATGCCCTTCTTCGCTGATGATGAGCACCAAGGGGCCTAGTCACTCTCTGGTGGAAAACATCCCTCAAAAGCCCCAATATTTCCTGAAGTCTGCCAGTGCCCCCTCTTGTTGGAGCCATGAAAGAGGCATCTCTTGGAGTAAACCTAATGCAGCACCACCAGTGCTCCAGTGGTGCTGGGAGAGGCTCATGGCCTCAGGCAGCTGCCTGTGCTCCCCTTAAGGAAGAGTATTTTCAGAAGGGTCTTTTCAGACTCTGATTTCCATTAACTAAAGGCTCAAAGCAGCTTGGGGGTAGTGGTAAATAAGGAAAGGGTGGGGAAGGTGCAGGGGAGCCAACCATCACTTAGGGCTTGGGAGTGGCTCTCCCAATTTAAGCCTCAGGTCCCAGTTCTGTAAACGTAGATATTTTGTTCAAGGTCAAAAATCTTGTTCAATCCCAAAAAGCTTTCCTCATGTCCTTTCTCACTCATGCCTTCATTCCTCCAGAAAACAGACAGAAGGGAGCAGGGAAAAAAAGGCATAGCTCTGCCGTGGACTACCATATGCTCCTCTGAATCGCCTCTTGTCCTCTGCATAACCAATTTCTGCTCTCTCCGCTCTCTCACATGCAGAGGAAAATATCCACACTTTTCTCAGCCACATCACCTGAGGTTTGAAAATCCAGCCCCCGACCCTTCTCTCACCCTGCTGGCACAGACCACATTTCTCTTCCCCACTCACTGAGATTTGTTTGGTGGTGAGGAGAGACTTTGGCAAAACATCCTATTCCAAAGCACACGGCACATATGAGAGATCAGTGGCAATCATCCCATCCATAATGTCAGAATCTAAAGAGAGATTTAATCCTATGGTATTTGAAGACTTCACAAGAACAAGTTTCCTTTTTTTAATTCAACTTTGGGATTTCCTGTAACAGAAATAACGATCTTCAAATTATCCTTTCCTGTTGGAAGGAAAGTTTTGCTGTACAAAACATACAGCAATGCCTCAAAGCAGTTCTTACCTCCTAGGAACAAAAGGTCACCACAAGAAAAAGTGCAGGAAGCAGAACTTGCACATTGCAAGGATCAAATGTAGGTCAACCCTGGCCTGCTTTGAATATTTTTTCCTCTGCACTGAGCAAAGAGGTTAATTCCACCCCAGGCCAGACCACTCTGGGAGGGAGAGTGGCTCTCCTCCACCTCTTGGCTCCACCCTAGGCTGCAGTTCAAGCCAGTCCCAAGAACCAGCAGCCAGCAGCGTAACACGAATGTTTACAAGATCTGAGGCAGCCCTGATGGATTCTTTTATAGGATGCAGGGTAGGTTTATCCTCGATAATAGTCGTGCCATTCTCACATATGAACTGGAGCTACCTGGGACAGCAGACCTCTGGTTACAGCTCACACCTGACACTGCAGGTATCAATTCCCCCGGCAAAGCCAGCTCTAACCTCAGTGCACTGAAGTGGCCTTCTGCAGACTTCGCCCCATTCCTGCAATGAAATGAGCTTTTGACACTGCAGCAAGAGACCCCAGGGACTCACTGAAGGCACCTTCTGCACCTCCACACAGAGAGAGATAAGGCTTTAGCAGCTGCAGTCAGGAACACTTGCCAACAGCCCGTCCACAAAGCCCAAGAAGTAGGGGAAAAGCTTCCAGCAGCATTGAAGTCAGCCAGTGTCAACTGATTTGCTAAAAAGCAGGTGAGCCTTGGAGCCTCAAAAGTGATGTATGGGGAGAGTAGTCAAGAGGTCTGATCCAATCCTCCACCCTCTGAAACCACCTCGTACAAAGAGCACAGCAAACCACAGCTCCAGTGGTGCAGAAGCAATTTGTTCTCTAACAAAAGGCGGGGGAAAAAAAAGATTCCTGTGAAATACTAGAGGGGGAGGGAAAGAACATAAGACTTCAACAAACTCAGCTTAAAATCCAAAGAGAGTTACAGGAAACCTTCTAGAAATTAAAGCAAAGGAAAAAGCAGCTTTCCTGGATGCCAGGGGTGACTTCAGGGCAGGGAGACTTGTGATTTTCCAAGAAGGAAAGGGTTTTGTCTTGCCAGGACAGATCTAAGGACAAAGCAATCCCACTTACTGTGAAATCTCACCCTGCCATGGGTTCCACCCTGCAGGTGTCCCACACCCTCTGCAGTTAACCCGGGTTCCTGGGTTACTCCAGGAAGTGTTACTAAGTCACTCCAGGGGGATGAGTCTGTTCCTGCCAGGCCTCAGGTGTGAGAGTCCCCACACACCCTGTTCACCACCAGAGATGATACAAGGGGCAGAGAGAGGAGGCAACTTCCTCTTCGGATCAAAACCTGTGTTAAAGCAGAATTTCCTCTTGTGAAATGATCAAATTTGGAACACGACTTGCATAAAACAAAGTTCAGTTTGGGTATCACCAACTCTGAATCACCAAATTGTACTTCAAGGTGCCATCCCTGACCCTTCATGCACTTCAGAAGGTTGTGTTGGCACCTGTGTGCCACAGCCACCAGCCATCCTGCAAGGCCTTTCCCTCCTCCTCTTGCGCTGTGGCACACGCCCCAGATATAAACGTGGGCAACAGTGGCTCAGTGCTGCAGCAGAGCCCCTCACTCCCTTAGTGCCAATGGACAGAGAGGGAAAACCCACTGCCACCTGACCCGTCCTCCAGCTGCTTTGAATTTATTGCACACCAAGGACAACAAGGCAACTTTCCTCATTCTGCCAGAGCCCTCTCTGCTCACACCTCACTGAGCCTTCCTGAGTGTCTGTCAGCACATAAGGAAATGTTTCTTGAAGAGCAGCTTACAGATTGCTGCACAAAAATAGTTTATTTGCTTACGGTGTCAGGGATGCAGCATTAGGGATGCTCTCAAGTCACTCCAAGCATACTATGACTACAATGCAAGCTACTGGAGCAGAAAGCCTGGAAGGGGGAAGGGAGGCCAAGGGAAAGAAAAATATTTTTTCAGGCTGTCTTGAATGCTATAAGCTTTGCTTTATTTTTTCCCTTTCCTAATGTGACACAGAAAGCTGCTCTGGAGCCCAGAGAAATAAATGGTTCCTACATGGCCCACTTGATTAGTGAAGTATTGATAAAGCCAAAATTAAAACTGCATTTGTAAAGCCCAAATTATAAATGCTGCTTTGCATTTATAGCACAAATATCAAGCTCAAAGATCTTTCATGGCTGTCTTAGTCACTTGCAAAATGGCTTTTGAGGAAGGTTCTAGATACTATGTGAAACCCCAGATCATCACGAATTAGGGCTGCCTACATGGTAAAATTATGCTCATCAACTGAGTCAGCACTGGAACAAGTTTAGCAATAACAACACTTGATAGACAAAAACAAGACAAATTTAAGGTACTGCAAAAAGTTTATTACAGCATAGATGTTGTATGCAATGGCTGTCACTAGAAAAATTACTACAGTATGTAACTAATAGCTAATTTTCAAAAATGTTTTGCAGCAACTTTGAACATTCAAATGAAAAGTGGGTGTTGTGAAAGTGAAAGCATTTAAAGCCAAATTTTGCTCTTAGATGTGCTGTTATTGCAGCTCCTAATGAGATTTCATCTTATAGCCAAGAATGAGAACAGTAACATGCAATTATTTGTTTGGTTTGTTTTTTTTTTTAACAGAAATAATGTAGATTCAGAGCTTGGGGAAAGAGTCTAGTTATATAAAGGGTTCTAAAAATTTTAATTTATTTTTTTACACCTGTATCTTTGCAGCAGCCAGGCTTCCATAAAATAAAACTGAGGCAAAATTGAGCAGTACCTCTTTCCCTAAGTGACCCCCTGCATCACTCCCTCCCACACTTGCCCTTTCAGCTCCTTTCTCCAAAGCTGCTCCATGCCTTGGTAGTGTTTTAATCCAAGTTTAGCCATATCCTATGTGGCCACTGACGACCAGTTCCTCAGCCTTCTCCTGGCAGAGCTAAATATGTTTGTGCTATAGGAAAAAACAACACCATATGGCAGTTGTTTGATCTCTAGGCAGAAGCTGGTTTTTTGAAAACTGATGAGCTCCACCTGTCTAGAAAGTTTCATTTCCCTTCCAGACACTGCAAAAAAATTACTTGCACACTGCACATGTCCCCAGCATCCAGGATAAGGAAACTTTGGAGGTCTCTTCTAGGCTGTCTAGATTAGGACTAATTCCTGACAATCTGCAGTGCCACTGTTGTCTTCAGAGATGATCAGGGATTGGATTTTCCCTACTAGGGACATTGCCAGTCTTTGATACTCTGGTAGTGGCAGCTGATGGGATTTTCCCGTCCATTTCCTGAGGTGTTGACCCCAGCTGCAGCCCCTACATTTGCACATCACCTCAGGTACATATATCCAGTTACATAAGCCTGACACACCACATTATCAGCCTGCCTTGAAGAGCCTCTGACATTATCTTGGACTCATTCTGCAGGCCAGTAATTCTTGTTCTGTCTATCTGTGACATTTATATCTACTCTCAAATCACTTCAGGACGTAAAAGGGTTCAGCCTTTCATGGGACACAAAGTGTTCACTCTGACCTGCAACTGATGCCAGTAAGAGAGCAACCAGTACCTAGGTTGGCACATCCCATGCATTGTGCCATGATGTGGCTTGGATGTATCCATAGGAGGCAAAAAACTCCCAAAACCCCCAAGAAAGAGGCATGAGGAGGGAGAGAGTAAGCGAGATCTCCCTGTGCAAGATGCTGGCTCTGCTTTCTTTCTTCATGCTGTGAAACTATTTGCTGAAGGAAATAATTTCACTCCACTTCCTTCGTGAAATTACTCTTTAAGTGCTGATTCTCCATCTGGTGCACAGCTCCAGATTTCAGAAGATATTTAGGGATCTAGCTCCCAATTTCAAAGAGATGTCTGACATGTTTTAAAAATCAAATTTCTGTCTTTACGTGCAACAATACACAAATGTAGCCATCAACTTTTAAACTGGGGGAAAATGAATTGTAAGAGAAGAGTGAATTAAGAAAATCACACTTGACCTTGAAGCCAGATGCAAATTCTGATGTGAAAGGAGGGTTATGGAGCACATCTGTGTCTCACACACAACAAAACCAGCCATGTGCCACACCAACGAGTTTACTGGTTTGTAACAGTCTCTCGAGTGTAAAAATAAAAGTTAAACTTTCATCACATGACACATACTTCGGTAAAGGGATTACTTTAAACTCACTTGCCACTAACATCTGGCTCCCACAGAGCTTGGCAGGGAGCCCTGCATGAGGTGCCTGCTTCACAGAGTGGAAATGGAAAAGAGTCTCGGTAAGGAATTTTCTTCCTGTAGGAAACTGCCTGTCCAAGCTCCAGAGACCCAGCCACCCCATCGTGGGGGTCAGGCACAGCACCACGAGGGCAGGGCAGAAAGGGCTAAGCAGACTAAGGCAGGCAGCACTCTGATCCTCTACACAGCTCCCACACCTCCACCACCTATCACCACCTCCACTTCAGTCCCCTGACACATCTGGAAGCCTCAGACAAGAGAGATGCCTTCACAATAAACAACTCCCTTGATAAGCCGGAGCTGCTGGCTGCTTGCACATTTTCTCCTTGTTGGTAACTTGAAAAATTTGCACCTTTGCTATTAATTTTCCTGGATTGTTAATTCTTAAATTGGCTTTTTTTATCCATACACTCACACCATACTGAAATACACATTCGCTTTTTTTATAGAATCCTTCTGATTTTCTCATTCAAAGGAAGTTATTTTAAAGACACTCTAAAAAGGAAACTTCTTGAGTCATCCATCCCTAAAGTGTTTTCGCTATGATGAGTCTATCCACCAAGGACTCCAAGGGACACCAAACCCAAAATGTACAGCTATCCTAAAACCCTTTTGAGTTATAAGCAATAATCGAAGACCAACCTGAATTTTTTCAGTCTAGGAAAAAATGCTGTATAACTTCTTTGAAATGTGAGCCAGTCTCCCAATAGATAAAGGCTCCAAACAGCTTTCTTGGTTTTTAGATAAAGACTAAGCTAGGACATCATGGCAAAGATGATGTGTGTAACACAAGACATGTAACAAATCAGTTTAAGTCAGTCATATATTCTACTTTTCTGTCACCATGGGATCTTCCAGAAAATTGTAATCTTGCTGGAAAACCTTGCTTAGTGTTTCATTTCTCATTGCAGTGCCAACAAATAGCCAGGCAGGTGATAGGTGAGGGCTATAAATTCTCCACTGAAGTCAGTGGCATCACACCAACTCAAAGCAATGGTAAGTCGAGTCCATCTTTCACACTGTTTAAAAATTAAGGCTCAGCACACTGCCAAGTCTCCTCCTTAGACACGCTGATGTCTGAGAAGTTTGCTTCAAGAAACAATTAGCTGTCCCATTCATCCTGTGAGCTGTTCATTCAGGAACCAAATGACTGCCCTCCTTTGTATTAGCCAAGATTCAAAGATTCATGCTCTCACATCTCAGGATAGCACTCGGTAGCAGCCTGAAGAACCACTTAAAAATGATGTATTCATTATTCATTTCCAGAGTTCATTAAATAATCTTTCACATTTGTTTTCTTTGTGTTTTTGCCACAACAGAGTGCAAATAAGCTAACTGCTGGGTCTCAGAGGAGAAGATCAAGGATGCTGATTACCTCAACATACAGCCTGTGCTCTGCTGGAGTTTACAGAAGAGCTTTGCTGCTCCTGGAAGCCCCAAAGCACACCCCGGGTAAGCAGCAGTCACGGCCAGAAGTCCACATCACCAGTTTGGGAAGGGCTCTGACAGCCCTCACCAGGGCTTTGGCAAGAGTGGAGCATAAACCATAAACCAGCACTTTCCCTTGGAAACATTCAGGGAGAAAAACAAGCAGCAGGCAAACGCTATCCTTAGGGAAGGCAGGGAACCAATACTGCACTGGGGAAACCACCCCCAGAGAGCAAAGACTACAACTTCCAGCACAAGCACCAGGCAGATGTCTTCCCTGGAAGCAGCAGAGAACTGATTGATGAAGAAATCCTGGTGAGGAAGAACCACTCCTACTGGAAATAGAGTTTTAGCTTAAAAGATGATCCCTATCTTGATGGATTTTTCAAGCAGAAAGAGATCCCTGCTCTTCTTCTCATGCCCATTTCTGTCACAAGATGGATGAATTTTGCAAACCAGGAAAGACCAGGAGAAATCCATCCCACCTACTGGCTTTTGATGCAGAACCAGGCAGTTTCCAGCCAAGCTGGAGCCTGCTGGCCACTGTGCAAGCTGCTTTTATACTGCTGTCCTCAGAAGCCTTTCCATAGTCACTGCATCTGCTCCCCGGGGCTCTGGGGGAGGAATAAGCAGCATCGGTGGCCTCAGGGACTCCCACAGTTGTTTTGAAGAAGCTCAGACTTTTATTTAACAACTGCATCC
Organism: Mystacornis crossleyi; assembly: GCA_013400655.1. Lineage (NCBI taxonomy): Eukaryota > Metazoa > Chordata > Aves > Passeriformes > Timaliidae > Mystacornis > Mystacornis crossleyi. Next base: position 25,764 of record VYZQ01021447.1, read on the forward strand.
TCAGATGATAGACTGAGGTTATGGCAAGCAGTAGAGAGTCACGGTTGCCAGAAGGGCAGGGCTGCAGGAAAAGCAGCCCTGGCTTTGACAGGGTAGAAGGGGAAGGCTGAGGCTGCAGTGAACTGTGCTGCACTGCTGGCCTCAGAACACTCTCACATCAGTGCCTTGGTGGCCCTCAGTCTGCCACAGGATTAGCTCCTTCCCGAGAAAGTGCTTTGGAGGGAATCAGAAAATCCCTAAGGACAGGTAGCATCTCCCCATACCTGGTGTCTAAAGCAAGCTCTTCCTCCCCCTCCAGCTGCACATACTTTCTCCCCAGCACCAGGAAAACAGAATTAATCAAGTGCCCACTGCTGAACACAGAACTGGATCAAAGAAGAGTGCAGAGGAGCACTGGCACCTGTGCCAAGGCAGGGCTGCAGCAGATGCTGCCACATGGCAGGGATGTGTTGATCCTGGTGCTGTGTGGGCTTCCCAGCCGCAGCAGCACCAGCTCTGCTGATATTTCTCTTGTTTTTCCGTGGAACTCTGGTTTGTACAGCTTTAATTTTTTTTTTCCCTTCTTAACATGGTTGCTCAGAACAAGCAGGTGAAAGGAGACACAGAGGTCCTGGATGTATCTGTTCAGATGAGTTGTGTTAGCAGGGTACATCGCTCCTCTCATCAACTGCCTCCCACCTCATTTCCTTCCCCCACACGACAGCCCCTCTTGTTTAGGCACTAATGAAGGCAGCAAAATGGTTATAGGACTCTGGGGATCCTTTATCAGGAATTCTGTACCTATTTTAAAGACACATTTCTTTCACATATGCAAGGATTTCTCTCCTAAGGATACTTCTCAAGAGCTAATCCACTTGAGAGAAGGGATGCAATGCAGGTGAAAAGTAAAGTGCTGCCTTTTTGCTGGATTACTACAAAGAGATAATCAATATTTACCTGCACGCTTTGTCCCCACCCTACAGGACAGCTACTCCAACACATGGGCAGAGATGAGCAAGGGTGCAAAAAAAGGAAAAGTATTGCTAAATCTTCTCCCATTCCCTTAACAGGGCAAATACAACTATTAAAAAGGCAAAAGGGAGACTATTTAATAAGTACAGTTGTAGACAAGTGTTTTCACCTGCTACACACACTATTTGCCTGCACCCAGGAGAGCAGTGGTGGCCCTGCTGAGCTTCACCTTCAAACCATCACTTGGAGCAGCATGAGGTCGCTTTTGCTACAGCATCTTGTAGACACTTAAGGAATTTACTATGAGAGCAGCCTTTGGCACTCTGCTCCCTGTAGGAGAGTCAGATCCTCAGAACTGGGGTAACTTCAGGGGACAGAAGTTACATCCACATACATATACCAGCACTTTGAGATCTTCTGCCAAACGAGACCCGGGAACAGATGAAGCTGTCTTAAAGATTTGAGGCCCCAGGCTGTTTGGAAAGCTCAGCCTCACTGGCCCACCA
>VYZQ01021447.1:31667-48015 GCA_013400655.1 Mystacornis crossleyi
CCCCTGGCCGCACATGGCCAGAGCCCGGCAGGGACTCCGACAGCGACCTGCCCCCTAGAACAGGTCTGGAACAACCCCCCCGGGGTCCTGTGAACACTCCCTTAAGTACAGGATTCCCCGGGCTACATTCAAACTGACCAATGGGGGACAGGATTTGGGGTACACATGACCAGGGAAGAGGGACAGAGAAACCCCGTGCCCCACGCATCCACTCATGCTCATCCCCCCCACGGGGGTCAACTCCTCACCTCTTCTCATGGATTTCTCTGTCTCAGAAGGTCATTAAACCAGTGGAAGATGAGAACTTAATCCCAGGTTTCCATCAAAAAAAGTAGTGAGTCCAGATGGAAAAAAGGCCCCTCATGAGTTACTGCCTTCTTCTAGAGAACAAAGCAGTGATTTTTACCTATTTTCCAATGTACCACTGTACAGCCAAGCTAAGGGACTTGTTCTGACCAGTCTCTGCCTCCACCTTTGAGGGGTAACACCCAAGTACTCCCCCTTTTCCCAAACTCCTTCCCTCCATGAATGCACCACTGCTGTTTTTACTTTAGGTCTGAGGATTCCACAATACCAAGATACTTTTTTTTGTTTGACTTCTAATGAAGGCTAAGCAGACTAAACTGAGCATGTTCCTGCTTCACCTGCTCTCTCCCAGACCCCAGTATTTTTCTGTACAAAAAAACCCAGCCATGAACATCCAGCTTCCTACTCAGAAAGAGCAGAAGATACTGTCACATCCCCACCCAAAATTTTCACATTTCACCTTTTATGATACACTTCTGTTCTCCACCTTTTTTACACTTCCACACATCTTGGGATACATCAAGAGCTCTCATCTTTGGCTGCGCAAAATAGAAATTGAACTGAGATTCTAGCTCAAACTTTTTAAAAATTAAAGACGAAATAATTGCTGTGTCCACTGAATCATAACCAGCAGTCCTAGGAGAACAGAACTGGAAACTTTGCAGCACACAGTTGGATTCCCCAAACCAGAGCTCTGAATTTCACTTGCACACAATGACAGGATATTTCATCTTCCAGTCAAGATGTGCAGAACAATGAAAACAAAGGCTTTAGATCTCAAGACAGAAATATAATCACCATTTCTCCGATGAGAAAAGGTAATCCACACGTAGAGAGATTTACCTTCAAAGCTTGTTGCAGCAGAACTGGAATCTTATTACCTCATTTCTCCCACTGCCTTGCAGTTTCCACAGAGAATGGAGGCATTTTGGACCTGTTTCACTGTCCCAGGAAGGGAGTCATCAGAAAGAGTTTGTACTTTGTTGGTGTCAAGCACTGAGAATTCATGGGTTCATTTACATTGTTTGACCACTCAGCACCTTAAGAGGCTCATGTGAAAACTGCCAGATCTAACAATGAAAAATATTACAAGATTACAAAGAAAATGTTATATAAGTGAATTACAGTTTGCCCAACCAAATCGGGTTCTTGCAAATAGTTTTTCAAAGTGTGAATCAAGCTCATGCCTTTATTAGCGTGGGCTTTTCCTACAAAAAATCTTGCCTAGTTTGGATAGTCTTCCCTTCCTTTCCCTCATTTGCATTAAGATATTGATACTTCACTTACACATACTTATCCATACAGAGCCAAACCCCAGTGATCCATGGAAGCAGCCTTTTGGCACCTAAGTTAATAGAAAAACTGATAATGACTCTTGGAACAGGCCTCCCAGCCTGCACACTGGCTCAGAGTTGCCACAGCAAAGCACTGCCACTCCACAGGTTTGGGTTCTGGAGCTAATGAGTCAATCTTGGTTAAATCTGATGTTTTAAGTTCAAGGGCCAGTGGGAGATTCCCCAGTGTTTCTGTCCACTGCCCAAAGTCCATGATGTTCATTGTATGACCTGAGCTGTTGCCCACCACAAAACTGCTTCTAATTGCTATTTTAAACCCTATTCTGATGTGCTGCTGCATCTTTACCCAAGGGACTGCCCGGGTCCTGGCTGGTGTCTGCCATTTAGCAAAGCAGTGGCTGCACTGTCCTACCACATGTGCCCATCACAGGACACCCATCCGTACCACACTGGTGGCAGCTCTGCCCCAGATGCCAAGGAGGATCTGGAATGAGGAGACATGCACTGCTTTATCTTCCCATCATCTCCCCAATTAGGCAGTTACAAGACAGTCTAAAGCAAAAAAAAAAGAAAATATCAAGATCGCAATCAATAATTTCTCCCTCAGAGAGAGTCTGAATTATGATATGAAGCATATCAGTTTAAATTTTTAAATACCTCCCAGGTCTCTTGGAATAATCATAACCATTACCTTGCACAGTCTTGGAGTTGTCAGCTTACAGGGAAAATTTACTGAAAGCAGAGAATCAGAGACCAGAAATTACTATTTTCTACTGCCTTTTGCCAGTCTTACCTATTTTAGGCCATAAAAATCATTGGGGCATGAGTATCTTCGTTATTATATATATTATACAGCACAAGAGAAGATGGGATTAGTCTTGCTCTAGGCACTACTGTCATGTTCATTTATAATTGATGGTGTTATATTCAAATTATGATGCACCCACCGCTCCCAGAAGCCCCTCTTGGAAAAGACTATATACCAGGAAAGAAAAAGATAGGATTTCTACAGAATAGAAAATTAAAAAAAAAAAAAGGAACTTAAAAAACTCATTAGATGAACTGTAATGTGTAATGCTAAGGTTCAGATTGCGGCCTGCAAGTGCTCCTGCATTGAAAGGGAGGGAGAACATTTTCACACGCTGTATTTTGTTACTCTTCAGATGCTGTTCCACAAGCACTGCAAAACTACAGTTTAGCTCTACAGAATGGGTTTTAAAAAAAATTCCAAAGAGAAAACAAGAGGCTTCCAGCACAAGTTCTTCCCTGCAGTCTGATTTTCAGTGCAGGCAGGTGGAGCTGAGGGCTCCAGCCAGCACACAGCATTCTGCTGGCTGGGGATGCAGCAGTCTGCACAGTGATTGCTCAGTGTGCAGAGAGAGATGCTGGCAGATTGGTCCTGAAAGATCTTTAATACAACCAAAAGGATAGAATTCATTTACTCAGAAAAGATAGAAAAGGCCTTTTGCTATAATATCAATAAAATCTCATTCAATCCCTACCCCCCAAATCCCCACTGCAATTTTAAGACTGATTTATCATCAGCTGGCTGAGACGAGCAATTAAAATAGAACATTAGAAGAGACTTAGGTGAATTCGGCACTGTGTGTGGATATGTGGCAATAAATCTGTTCCCTGGCAGTGTGTGGGAGAATTCCTCCCTACTGTGGATTCATACTCAGTATCAGGCAAGGCCTCACTTGCTTATTGCCAAATAAGCAGTGGGACTGCTGCATAGGATGGCAGCATCCCAAGCTCTATATGCGGGAAGAAAACAGTGCCAGGGCTGACTCTTCATACAGGTGAGCTTCATTTCCACAAGGAGGAGTCATGCCATGATATTAATGCATGCAGGATGCTCCTCCCTTCAGCCTGTGCTAATTATTATCTGTTTATGAGGGGAGATAAAAACAACAAATTGTGCAGAGCCTTGACCCTCCCCCCAGCAAAACCAATCAATGTCACCAAGCAGATAAATTGAAAGAGAAAAGTTCCAGTACCTTCAGCATACCCAGAAGTTTCTCCAGCTTTCAGTGTGAACAAGGTTGTGTTATGAATGGTCATCTATGTAACAGAGTAGTAACAGCTGGAAGTTTCGGATAGCCCCTGTGCCAACACAAGAGGGCACAGCAATGCTGCCCTATCTATGCACGGCCACACTCTGGCTCCTATCAGAAGCACATGTGTGGGGAGCAGGGAAAAAATGGAAAATTCCTGGGAGGAGCCTCCAAAGCTTAGGAGGCAGCATATGATCCAACTCCCCCGACACCAGCAGGGCAGCTCCTACTCTGCCAGGCTCTGTAGTGTGACAGTCTCTGGTCCATTTTCTAGCAGCTGTGGCTGGAGGTGTAAGTGCTGGAAGCACAGCTTTCAAGTAGCTGAGAGCTAGAAAGCAAATATGTGCTCTAAAGGGATTATTTTCAATTTCCTTGAGTACCATGTATTTGGGGCTGGACTCCCAATGAATTCAAATAGCCGAGATTACCGACAAGCCCGGTGCTGCTAAAATCACCCAAATGAAGGACTCCTACCTTGAAAGGACCTTGGCTCCAGCACAAAGCTATTTCTGCCTTAGCATGATCGATTCTGCTAACCTGCTGGGCTTCTTGTGCAGAAGAGCTGGGATCAGCTGAAGGCTCCTTCTGCAGAGAGGCTCCAGTGCTGACACAGACAGCATCACCCAGTGAGGCACCAGGGCCACGTGCCAGGTGACTCACAGGAGCAAGGGGACACTCAGAAACCAAATCAAACCACAGAAGCACAGAGTATTCTGGGTTGGGAGGGACCCACAAAGATCGAAGCCCAACTCCTGGCTCCCCACAGGACATGCTCAAGAATGCCACCATGTGCCTGAGGGTGTTGTCCAAATGCTCCCTGAGCTCTGCCAGGCTTGGTGTTGTGATCACTTCCCTGGGGAGTCCGTTCAGGGCCCCACCACCCTCCGGGGGAAGAGGCTTGAGAGGGAAGAGCTCAACGAGCCTTCCTACTCCATGAAAGCTCACTGCCTGCCAAGGATCCTGGGAACAGGAGCAGCTCTGCTCCCTGCTGTTCTGCCAGCCAGAGGCTCTGCGTCACACTGGGACAAGGCTGGGGAGGCAGGAGGAGCATCCTGACTCTTGAGGAATCCATTCAGGGCAGGTAGCTCAGGGTGGAGCTGCAGACTGAGCTGAGGAGGGCAGGAGCCTGAGGCTAGAGGTCCTGAACTGGCGCTGACCCCTCCAGAGCTCAGTCTGCAGCTTCACCCTGAGCTACCTGCCCTGAATGGATTCCTCAACACTGGCACAACAGGCACAAAAGACAAGCTGCAACAAAGCTATTTTCATGTCCAGACTCATCTTGCATATGGCTTTGGACATGGCTCGCCTGCTTCTGGGCAGGCAGAAGCTTCTCCTGTTCCTTGAACTATTACAGATGAGTCAGATATAAACCTGAGCACATCTTGATCTTGTTTGCATGTGTGCTGTGTGATTGAAAACACCCCAGGAATAATTCACTCCCACAAAACACTTGGGTGGCTGCTTGGGGTCCCCTGACAGGTAAGTGCTCACAAAGTTCAGGGCAAGGACGAGGCAAAAGCCAACACTGAAGTGCATCAAGTGAGGCAGCATTAGCACCCCAGCCCCTGAGCAGGTAACACACACAAACCCTGTGTCATGGCAAATACCATAAGAATTTTCCTGACTAGCTGTCCTTTTGCAATCAGACTGACCTCACAACTCCAACTCAGTTGCTTGTACAGGACTCTGCTCCATCCTCAATTCTTCACCTCTTCCTGCCTCATCTCAAATGCTCCCCTGCACAAACCTCAGCCTGATACAAACAGTCAAGTCCCAGCAGTCTGTCACCCAGAAGCCAAGAGTCAGCCTAGACATTAAACCTTACTTTTGGCCTTCCTTGAGCTGTGGAAAAAAATAACTTGTCAAGAGTCATACTGCAAAGGCTTAACCTCCATCCTCCGGGTGCAGGAAAAGTCAAATAGCAAACCATAAATCCAGATCATGGTGAGGTCAGGCGTGGGAAAGAAGCTTCCCTGCAGCTCATTGTGCCTTGGGGGTGCTCCAAGGCCCACAGCACCCCTCTCGCTTCCCAGGTGATCAGCAACAAAGGGCCACAGTCCCTTTTGTAAGCCTCTACCACAGAGAGGACATCAACTCCTTTTACCTTGTGCCTGTGCTTCCACCAAGGCCCACACTGCCTGCAGAGAGGCACATAAGGAGCCCCCATCTCCTTTGCTCAGCCAAACTAAGAGCCCAGTTCCCAGCAGAGCAATACCCAGCATCCCTTGAGACCATAACAGCAAAAAGAATGCCAGAGGCAAAGGCCTGTTTTAATCGCCCTGTTATCTGGATCATCCTGGTCATGAGGAACATTACATTGTTTCAGCTGTAGCAGCCACACTAAAATAACAAGATAATAAACAATTAAAATAGATTATTATTTCTCTAGTCATCTTTTAACTCCATCCCTTCACCTTGGAAAGGTGCTGAGAGATCATGAATAAAATCATGTCTCTGGACATCTTTCAAAAGCATTTCTGACATGAGTCAGAGACAAAAATGCCACAGGCCTGCTCTGAGGCCCACAGCAAAAAAAGGAAGCACTGCTGTACGCACTGAGAGGACCTGGAAAGGCAGCTGAACCTGATAAGGGCTGCAGTGGGCTTAACAGAGGTCCCAGGGTAGGTTTCATCCTCAGCTGGGGGTGTTCAGTTGTGGTCTGGGATGGCTGCGACGGACTCCTCTTAATAAAGGGTCTCTTTTTTTTGGAAAGAGTGAGAGCTGCAGTCTGACTGGTGGGTGGGTTGCTCAGACAGTCTTCCAGTAATGAGGAGTTTTGCTGCATAAGAGAGAATCTCTAAGGAACTATTTATAAGTGATCCAACAGGAATCCATATCATCCCTCAGCCCAAAGCTGTCTGCAGACCTGTGTTAAAGCCTACAGGAAATTTTGGATCTGGTCTCCACATTCTCCAGTCCTTTCCTCTCATTTTCTTACACTGCAAGAGCACACCTTGATCAGGGAACATGAAAGCAGCTCCTCAGCATGGCAACACACCCAGGCCTGACCCCTTGATACACCAGGACTGGGCTTCACAGCAGTGCAGGTGGTCAAGTGTTATCACACTCCAGTGTTCAGTACTCGCATGAAAAATGCAGATTCAGCTTCATATGATGCATATACCTCACGTGAGAACAAGGCTCACTAATGACTCAAGAGGAGTCCATAATTGTGCATATTTTAGAAACAGGCAGGTCAAATAACACTCCTTAAAACACCTTGAAAACACCAAGGGCTCGAATTAGGCTGAGAGAAATTCTTTTCTTCAGAGGACCACTGGTTTCTCAAAATATTTTGAACATTTGTAAGTTTTTTAGGAGAGGAAAGGAAGAAAAAAACAACACTCCACATTCAGAAGATGAGGAGTCCTTGACAGATTTGTTTCCCTCACTTGTAATTTTCAGCAAGTTTATCAATTTTAAAATATATAAATTATCTGCAGAACACTAGGAGGGGAAATTGAAATAACTCTCAGGAAGTTACCAGGACAATTTTCACTCCCATTTTAGAGCTATATGAAGACATTGACCCATAAATCCTCAGAGGGAGTATTCCTGTTAGACCAAGGATGCATTAGACTCCTTTTTGCCTCAAACGAAGCTGAGGAATACTGCCAGGAGCAATTTTAAACCTACTGCAATGTATATGGAATCTGAGGAACAAAAAGAGTTAACACCTTAAGCTACATATTTGTCTGATCTATCTTAAAACTCAGTTCCATTTGGGACTGGCCTCCTTTGAGTCACCTGAATTATTCCAGATGCGCATCCCTGTGACAAAGTTGACATCGCAGCCCAGAGGAACACTTGCCATTTCCCCTGGAGTAGGTTCCCTGTCTGATGTAGTCCCTTTCTAGGCAGAGATCAAACAGACACGTCAGGCTTTCCCAAGAGCTCTTAGTGACAGAAAAGAGTCTCCAAAAAGATCAGCAAGCTTATACCTTCCCTTTGCCTAACAAACAGAAACCTCCTCTCCAGGCAGTTGCCCTGTTGGCTTTCCAGGCTCTCCTTGGAGAGGTGGATTACAGAGGTAGCACCAAGTCCCACTGGGCAGATGCATAGTAAAAAATACGTGAAGATGGAAGTATTTACAACCTTAATAGGGAGGAAGAAGCAACAGGAAGAGAGGCAGAGACAGGTTCAACGCCCATTTCAGTGGGAGAAGAGCAGCATGTTCTGTGAAACACCATCAAGGACTGTGCCAGGCAATGCTCACAGGGGGGGATGATGCTGTTGTAGCTCAGCCCAAAGCACCAGTTTTCAGGGTGGAAGTGACTTTTTTCAGAATGGTACAGCTGTTCAATACCCAGGCTAGGAGCAAAACCCAGGTCCCTGCCCTTCTTCTAGAGCTTGGTCTCATCCTCCACTCTGCACAGCAAATAGCAGGAGAATTTGCCAAGGAGAGGTAACTTTTTCTTGCATGGCACAGTGAAAATTGGAGCAAAAAGTGTTACCCAAAAATCAAAACTGAAGCCCTAGAATAATAACCTTGTGATGGGCAGTAACACCCATGGGCTCTATAAGGAACAACAATCTCATTTGTCTGACATACTCCATATAAATTATCTATGTTGTGTAAAAGCTAACGGTGAGCAGTACAGTCCTAGGATCTGTAAACCCTGGATATCAGGGGGGAAAAAGGACAAAAGCATTATACCTGTCTGCCAAAGGCCTCACCTTCAGCTACTGAATCTCCTAACCCTGGAAGTCCTCTAACACCACACCTGGAACCAGGCTCCAACTCTCTTCTCAGAGAAGGACTCAGCTTAACATTAAGTTTTTCACTGAAAGCAGCAGATAATGGCCCTGAAAAAATGAGGCCTCAGGGGCAAAAGCATCCCTGGGACTGTGCCTACATTAAGAAAAAAATAGAATTGTATGCTTGACTGGACTGCACATCTCTTGTTTTGTCTAACTGAGGATGATCTAAAGTCCTGTTGTGTGGCAGGCAGCTCACAGATAAGGACTTAATGAGTGAGGAAGCCTTTCCTTCTTTTTCTGAATCACTCCTGTGGATGCCCAAGGTTATTGCAAATTATTGCATCAACACTGAATCACTCCCTCCTTGGAATATTTAAGTACTATTCATCTCCTTCATGAAGTTTTTTCATTCCATCGAACAAAAAAAAAAAATGTATAAAAGGGAGAGGAAAAAGTACAACATGCTTACTTTCAGCATCCCAAGTCACCCAGTCTCAACTTGAATTTTAGCTACACAATGAGACAGCAGCACTAGCTGTTACATCAGGAGTTTGGAAGCAAAGGGAAAGGAGCAGGTGAAGCAAGCCCAGGAGACATCCAAAAGGAAAATATCTTTAAAGCTCCCCTGAATTAGTGACACTTACCTGTTTGTTCCATTTTGTGCCTCTGGGTTTCTCTGAAATAGAGAAGAGCAATTATGAAGTGACCCACTTTCCTCCTGTTTAGAGTAAGGAGGAAACAGGGGGAAGGGGAAGAAGGGGAGGAGAGAGAGAGTTGCAGAAGGATAATATCAAAGGGTAGAGAGGAAAGAAAAAAATCCCAAATCCTTACAGCAGGTAGGAGGGTAAATTGTGATGACCCAGTTTAAAGGAAGAGCAGGAACTAGACCTACTAAGAGTCAACACCTTCCCACGCACTCTAAGGAGAGGAAACAGCAAGGGAGAGGAAAAAACTTAGTGCTTACAGCTCCTCTTTGAGCTACAAACTCACTCCTCCAGGACAAAGCTTGCACAAGGGAAGTTTCAGGACAAAAGAGCATCTCTCTCTCTCACCAGCCCTTTTACCCGTGTAAGGGAGGGGTGGAGCCACATCCTGGTCAGGATGGAGCAAATCAGAGCCAGGTGCAAAAAATTAAGGTCCAAAGAGCTCAGTCGGTTTTCATTAGCTGAGGCTGCCTCACAGGTGAGGGTGGGAGACACATCAGGATGCCAGGGAAATGGCCAATGTTTCTCCTTGTAAAAGACCCAAGGGGTACCACATGTGCTAAAGTCAGAGGAAGTCACCAGGATGGCGTGGTGAAGCTCTAGCCTTCATTTTGGTGTGGACCAGCATCTTCAGGAGATCCTCATCTGCTGTGGCTGTCACCATTTGCTGTGACAGCTGATGGCCCTGAACTGATACCAGTGTAGGGGACCCTAAGGGCTGACTATCTTATGGACAGAAACCAGAATCTGGGAGGAGAAGGGACGTTCTGGTTTGCTTTACATTTTTGCTTCAAGGTTAGTGAGGTTTCTGTTTCCCTTCTTAAATCCCGTTTACCTCGCTCAGTATAATCAGGCACAAGTGGAATGAAGTTAGTACTCATGTGCCACTTCACAGCATTCAAAAATGATTCAATAAATACTGTAACAAACACATGTATTGTGCGGTTGGCAATTACAACCATAAAGGAAGGACCAGCCATACCCTCATCTCCAGGTGGATTATTAAAAATCACAAGCCAGCTTGTTGAACTCATCACAGCTCCACTGATTTCAAAGCCTGCACACAAAGAGAATTGCACTTCTCAGTTCCAGAAGTCGCAGTTTTAAATAGCCTGTGTTTCCTGTAAACAAGCAATATCCCCCAAAAGCACAACCTCGTTAAAAGTGTGGATTAAACCAGCAATCTAATTTGCACTCACTTAAAGATTAGTGGTCAGAGTACATGGCTAAAATCATATGGGGAATGCAAGTAAATGGCATTGTGTGCTAATACACTGGCGTGCGCTACTGTGTTTTTTTGCTCATGGAAAAGTCAGGCAAAAGAAACCGGAGACTGCAGCACCGAAGAGCAGTCAATTCACTCAGCACGCTGTAAAACCTAACAGTGGTGGGACACTGAAGAAGCCCTAAAAGGCCAGATTGGAAGATGCATTTATTGAACTCTTGTCCCACATCTTTGTTCCTGCTGTCCCTACAGGTGCAAAATGCCTCTGTCGCTCCTCCGTGTGCACAAGGCACCAACTCGCTGTGGCTGGAGGGAGCTCGTGCTCCCTGCTCCAGCCTGGCTCTGCAGCCCATGGCCTGAGGCAGCCTGAGCTGGGTTCCAAGGGCCTGACACTTCCTCCTTTTCCCAGGCTGGAAGCTAACCTCTGGCTGACCACAGCTTCACCCAAACAGGCCTCCCCCAGCCAGTGCCAGCAGTGCTCAGAAGTGCAGCTGAAGGAGCGCTGGGTGTTTTGTGATCAGACAGAAATGGCTGGTGCCTTTAGACCCAGCCCTTGAGTTTGCACAGCAGCCAGAAGGAGCTGTACCATGATTTGATGTTCACATCTCTCACTTAAACCTGCGCCCTGCTTTGTGGAACCTCTGTCCTTCTTTAATTCAGCTTTTAGGCAGGTTTTTGAAATGGGTCCCAAATTAAGGTCACATGCACAGGAGGAGAATTAAAATCTGATGATGGTTTACTTTACTAAATCAGGATTGTTTTAAATTAAAAATTGGTGTTTAATCCTTCACTGCTGTATCTGTCACAGGCACATAGAGAAAGCTGTTTCTACATCCTCTTTCCTCTATAAAATATAGATCAAATGGCCCTACTCCTCCTTTCTCTGTGTCCAATACCTTTGTGATGCTCTTGGGCAGAGCTTTCTTCTCATGAAAGCTGAGCTGGCCCTAAAACTCCCCTTGGCAAGGTTTCTGGAGACCTCAGACCAGTCCTACCTCCATGCCAGATGATAATCCTCAGAGATGTGGTTATGTTGTGACTACTTCTCCTTTGCATCTGGGATAATAAATGTTAAAGTCTGGCATTGCAGGAATGACGCAGTTATAGCATAGCTGTGAGAAGGACACAGCCAAAGCACGGGGAGGTGGGGGCAGCAGTGGAAGCCAGACTCACCAAAAATTTAAGTCCTGGTTGGTCTTTAAGCAACTAGTCAGGAATCAGGTACCAAAACACCTTTGGGGATCTGGCTCTGCACATCTAAAATAGTGATCAGGAAATCGGTGGGGACTCATCTCCAAGGGTTTATGTTACAATCGTATTTTAAATCTCTCTATTTTTGAACATAAGCCTCAGAGGAATCTTGGCTTGGCCTAAACTGGAGCACCTGATCGTAGACAGGTCCTTAAAAAAGCCCACAGCTTAACTGTGTATCTAGAGATCCTGAAAATGCAGGGAAAAATTAGGCCCAGCCATTCTTTCAAATTTAATCAGAAGGAGCCTGGGGCACATAGATGCAAGTACTGTTGATGGTCAAAATTCAGAGTTACATAAAGAGCAGTGAATGACAGAAGGTAATTAGGAGTTCTGCAAAAAGGGCTCCATCCTCAAACCGTTCGTATTGCACAGCCCGTATCAGACTGGGGCATGCCTTGGCATCTCAGCCTGGGAAAAGGGAGAAACCAGAGAGGCTGGGAAATGTTCAGTGCCAAAGTAGGTACATTTTTCCTCTCTTTTGAGCTAAGCTTTATGCTTAGTTCAATTTCTTTCCCAGCCACATACTCAAGGCATAGATGAACAGCACTTGGATAAACAAGAGATTTCCCTCTCTGCTGAAAAAGAAAAAAAAAAAAAAAGGAAATGTCTGAGGAAGGTGGAGAGAATCAAGGCAGTCTTTGTGTTACAGCTGACTCTAAGAGAGCCCGGGATATAACATCCAGGATCTGGTGGCACTGTCAGCATTTTGGTGTTTCCCTCACTTGGCTGCCTCAGAGCCCGGCTTTGCAGCACACAGGGGTGCGAGCTGGAGGCTGAAGGTGATGCTGTGAGCAGCCAGGAAGTTCCTTTTGCCCACAGATCTCAAACCATGGACAAAACAAGGGCTGTTCTTTCCCCCTCTAAACCTGCTGCAGGCTCTGCCTGTTCTGCCCTTCTCCGGCTCCTGGCCGGTAATGTGGGAGCACACATCACGCTGCTCTCATGCAGGAGAGCATGTTCCCTGCCTCATTATTCATGGGCTGTGCCCACAGGTACTGGTTGTTAAGCCTGCCGAATATTTGCCTGAATAATTAAGAAGGAGCTGAATCATTCTTAGACCAAATTCCGGTTTTCTCTCTCCTCGTACTTCTTTTATAGGCTTCACTTCTCACAGCTCCCCTGTACACAGTGTGAAATGAGTGTTCAAATACTACCAGACAGAGTCAATAAACTTCCCATGTGCTTTTACGTCTTTTTTTTTTTTTAAATTATCCTTAAAAGATGCTAAAGGATCAGTTAAAATTGCTTAGTAGCACTTATTGCGACAGAAATCCTGGCGCTGCGGTGCAAAAGCCTGCCCCCCTCTGCATCTTCCAGGATAGAGGCATCCACATTCCTGAACAACACAGGATCCATCCCTTCCCTTGCTCATTTTCAGAATAACTGTAGGAAAGGTAGTTTTTCCTACTCAGCTTATTGGGCGATGTTTGTGATCTATTTAATGATTCTGTCCTACGTTGTTTTATTAAACTACATGATTTCTGCTGCAGCAGAGCTGGAAAACAAATCTTAAATTGAACCCAGTTTTCTCACTGGAAAACTACCTCTTATCCTCCTCCCACTCCCTCTCTGCTTTCTCTTCCTTTTACCATTCCTTACCTCTCTTTCCCCAAGATATGCTGCATTTTATTTTGCCTTCTCTGCATTTTCCTCCCTGACTTTTGATCCAAGGAGCCAAATTCATCCCTGCTGGTATCCAATGGACTGAAATTCTTCTCCGAGGCATTATTGGGCTGAATCCAAACCCAGCCAGCATTTTGCAGTGCTGGTGGCTTAGTCAAAACAACAGTTGATAATCTCTCTTTTCTTTCCCTTATCTACCGTTAATATGAATTATTAATAAGTACTAATATTGCTCTCTCGAAAATCATACTTATTTCTAAAGCACCTATCAGCCAAGCTGTCTGACTGAGAATTCCTTTTTAACTTTCCATGTGTGCTAGGAAGTTGCACGATGCCTGCGCACGGACAGCCTGGATTCCAGAGCAGGGCTCACTCTGGGATTCCTCCTGCCATCTGCAGTGCACACCTAACTCGAGCCCCGGGCACGTTTAACCCGTGCGGGAGCCGGCCAGGAAAGGTTTGTTTTCCCAAATTACCATTTATGACGCCAAATCCGTTTCCCAATCAGGCTGCTGTTCCAGATCCCTCACCTGGAGCGGGGATGTCTGCACAGTGTTAATCTCAGGCTGTGTTTACAGCCCGTGAACATGACAGGTTCTCTCCTTCCCTGAGGTTTCCGTGTGCACAGCTCATTAGATACTCCAGTGCAGCAGAAAGCCCCTCTCGACTGAGAATTCCTTTTCGTATATTTAGCAAACTTTTGACTGCTTCCTTTCAAAAGAGACTGAAGGACATATTTTCGTAGGAAGAGGGTGAGACTCACAAAGCACGATCTACAGTCACGTTTTTCTGTGGGGAACTACAGAGCAGGGGAGGAGGAATCACCCGCAATTCTCTCTCCTTCTCCCCCGCGCCTCCCTGCCCTCCCCTCCCCGTCCCTCCCCCACGCCCATACAACCATAACACGAGATGAACGTGCTCCAAAATACAGCTGCATCGCCTTCCCTCTCTTCCGGTTTTCTTCGCCTTGGCAAAAGGGAGGGCAAGAAGAGAGGATGAGGATGGAATTATCGCTAATATGGAATTGATGTTTTGACTCTGTCGCCCGCAGACTGTTTAGGGAAGCCTGCACGCACAGTTTCAGAATTAAACACAGCCAGTGCTCGCTTACTGCTCGCAGGAGAGGCTCAGAGAGGGAAGAGGGAGACATCGCTGCTCATCTCCTGGTCTGGATAGTTCCATAAATGAAAGCACTAAGGCTTGTGGAGTGAAAGGGAAAGGATGACTGAGGTTACGAAAGAGAGCATCGCACTTCGACTGCAATCCCCAACCTTCATTAAGATTCCCATTAAGAGATAAATTTTACAAACATACACAGTTTTGTATGAAATTAAAGGATTTCCTCCCCATTAGAAATCACACTGGAGACAGCTCCATTTGCTGCAAATTAGGTACTCTCAGAATGAATATTTTAATTAATTCATGATAAATAAGCCAGACACTTTCCTGGAACAGAGTTACCGTTTCCTTCCTCAGCAGCAGTGGGATGTGCTCACTGTGCTGAGTGTGTGTTCATGTACAATGCCCAGGCATTGCTTTTAATTTCTCTCTCTCATTTTTGAACCTGTCCCTCAAATGATCAGTTACAACACATGTCCTTAACCATGCATTTCCTTGTGTTTGGCTGCTCCGGCTTAGGAGGGGGGAGGGAGGAGAGGGAGAATAAACAGATTAACACCCCCAGACCCCTGGCAGGATGTTCTGAGAAATAAAAAGAGAGGAGAGAAGGAAGAATTCACACATAAAAATAGAAGCCCACGTAGAATGGCCATATATGGAGTACCGGGGACTTCAGAGGGATACCCTCTTCGGACCACCCCCTTGGCGGAGGAAATCGCTGCTGCGGGAGGGCCCCTGCCCCCCTGCCCGGGCGGTTCGCCCGCAGCCGCCCTCAGCCCCTTGCCCCGACCCCNGGAGGAGAAGGGGAACCAGCGCCATTCCCAGCTCGGAGCGGGAAGAAGGGTCTGCGGGCGCTCTGCGCTGCTGGGCCGGACCGGGCTGTGCCGCCCGGGGCACTGCAGCGCCCGCGCCGCGCCGGGCTGCGGTGGAGCGTCAGCACCGCGGACAGCGCCGGGCCCGAGCGGGACGGGGAGGGGACTGTGTGTCTGTGGCTGTCTGTGTGTCCGTGTGTGTGTTCAGCACCGCGGACAGCGCCGGGGCCCGAGCCGAGATAGGGGGCTGAGCGGTGTCTGTGTCTCTGTGCGTGTCTGTGTCTCTGTGCGTGTGTCTGTCTGTGTCTGTGTGTCTGTGTGTGTGTGTATGTTCAGCACCGCGGCCGCGGGAGCCGTCGCGGTGCCCCCGCGGCGGCAGCGGAGGCGGCCGTGCTGCAGCGCCCTGCGGCTCCGCGCCCCCCGCCCCGGGCTGCCCCCCCCCGAACCCGGGACTGGGAAGCGATTCCCAACTGGCAAGCGGCGGTGCTCCCTCATTCCAGGACAGGACCGCGGGCAAGAGCAGTTGTGGTTGTGCAGCTCAGAGTGAGAAGAGGGAGAAATAAAATTTAAAAAACAAAAAGCAAACAAACAACATAAAAAGGCAAATAACATCAGTTCCTGCAATTAATCGGCGTTTGGTACTTTGGCCCCTCTCCCTGGAGAGGTATTTGTGTAAGGAAGGCGGGGGGGTTACATAACGCCCAGCCCGCGGGGTTCCTCCGGGGCCGGGCACTGCCAGCAGGGACCACCGGCAGCCCCCGGGGCTTCCCCGCAGCCGCGCTCCGTCCCCCCGACTCCGCTGCCCCCGGGCACCTCGGGCACTGCGCGCCGCGGGCTCCAGCACCGCTGTGCCGTGACACGGCGGGGCTGAGCCCGTGCCGGCCCCCCCGCCCCAGTCTCCGCGCTGCGGAGCGGTGCGGAGCCGCCGCCTTATGTAACGCGGGCTGCCCCGTCACGGCTCCTGGCCCCGGCTCCCCAGCCGCCGGCGGTGTTCCCTCCGCCCGTCCTTTCCGCTTCCCGGCACCCGAACACCTCCAAACCCCTCGGTGCGGCTCCAAGTTGGTAACTTCGCCGCTTTTTTCTTTTTTTCTTTTTTTTCCTTTTCTGTGGGGCAAATAAACAAGGGGAGAAAGGGGGATTGGGCTGCGTGTCCAGACACTGCGCTGCGTAGCTGCGTCAAACCGGAGCCGCGGGATCTGCCAGATTTACGTGCTTGGCTTGAATAATTCCTGCTGGTTTCGTTCCCAGCTGA
>VYZQ01021449.1:6139-29276 GCA_013400655.1 Mystacornis crossleyi
ATGTGTTGCGTTCATCTTGTGGGAGGAGGGTGCTTTGCAGTTGATGGAGATCATACACTTGTGCTGCAGCGCTACTGGTTTTCTGTGAGGTAGCTCCATGACAGTGCTCGAGCTGTACAAATGAAAATAGCAGTGCTGCATGACAAAGTCCTTGGGTAGAAAAGCTCTGGCCTTTTGTTCCTTAGAAGTTCACAGAAGTAAAGGAAAAATTCTTGTATTTTACAACCTAGCTTCTGAAATTATGCCCAGGATTTTCATAGGTCTGTTTGGTCCAGAATTTGCTAAAGGTCCCATTTGTAGTTTGCAAAATAACTAATCTGATTTTCTAGTGCATGTGGCACACTGGCATCTCTCTGAAAGTCTTTCAGACTTGATGAGTCCCCACAAGAGCTGTTGTATACTGAGTACTTTGTAACCCTGACCATCAGGAAACAAGAAAATCTGGTTTGAAAGTGAGCTTTTTTGAAAATCTGACCTTTGGAAAATTTATTCTAAACATAAACATATTATTGATCCAAATGCTTAATGAGGTATTAACATTTGCTTTCCTGTTAAAGAAGTAATTTATAGGCAAATTACTTTTACAGCAGATATTTCCATCAAGGCAGCAGTGGATAAAAGATATTTCTATCTGATGTGTTTTGGAGACCTTTTGTTAAAAGGTCAGTTCTTGATGAACAGATGTCTAAATTAAGAAAAACAACAGCAGTAAAAGTGTGTTACAGCTGGTACGGGGGTACCTGGGGGATTGATTTGAACAAATGGAAGGGTCTGAACTGATTCAGATGCCTCCTTGTCTTGGCAAAAGAAAGAGCAGGCATGAAAACCAAGGGTCAATATTCAAGCAGAATCATGTTAGGGAGGTACAATTACAACGTAATTATATCTGTAGCCATTTACAGACATCAGACCATCCCTGTCACTGTTCAGGATCAAGCCACTGTTGCAGTTATTAGTTATTTGTATTACTACAGTGTTACTGTATATGCAAGACATTTATTATAGCATCCTGCATAGATGCAGAGAACCACAAAAATTTTCCAAGGGACTTGCAATAAAAGAAAGGACACTATGATTAGGCACTGCAAAACAAGAGGACACCAGACCAAGATAAAAAAGCACAATACTGGTAGCCTAAATACTGTCAGCTTTGGCATCAGAGCAGAGGGGAGTTTGAGGGAGGACAGTCAGTGAATGTTCACAAAGCCCGAAGGTCAACAGAGGAAAAGCAATGAAAAGCATCTGCTTCAAAATTGGCTTGTCACTGTTGAAAGCTGACATAATGGACTGGTCAGGTGGGAACTGGAAATCTCTATCTGAAGTAAATGAGAAACCATACTGTGGGCAAAATCAGACCGACAGTGAGATGAACAAATGAAGCTAACAACGGTAAAAGCAACAAAGCCAGTAAGATGCCAGGAGGAATGATTTGGTCAAAGGCAATAATCTTCACCACAGGTTTCCTCTTGGCTGTGAGTAAAAAGAAGGTTCACTGGTAAAGGCCAAGAAAAGGGCATGTACGTAGTCAAGGGGCAGGCAAGACTGGATGAGAGATGTAACCATCTGAGCAAGTAGGATGCAGCTGTGCAGAAGGAGTCCGCCAAACTTTGCCAGTCTTTGGAATGAGGTACATAACAGTATGAAAAGAGCTGTCTTAGACAAAGACAGTGATAGCAAGGCATTTCTGTTAAAATAAGTGCTATATGAATCCCCGGTTTTAATCACAATCGAAGTCTGCAGGCAAGAACTTTGACGTGAATGAATTGCTCCAGTTTTGGTTTTCATTTATAGTTTTTAGTTATTTGTCTAGAGAAAAATCAAAAATTATTGGTTGTCATTAAGATGTGTTTGTTTATTTGCAAATAAATAAAGCTTTAGCCTTAGAGTTTGTTTTATTTTGTACCTTTTTTCCTGATTCAGAAGATAAACGCTGATATACATTATTTAATCAGTTATATAGTTTATTGTAGATTGACTGTATTACTTTAGAATATGGTGAATGGTGTATTACTTTTTCTAGGTTATCATTCTGTTTTTAACATTTTCTCTGCTAATGACCTGAAACAAAACACAGTCATGGTGTATATGTAAACAAGTTTTAAGTTCTTTCTTATTAGTAAATAAAACTTTGGCATTATGGATCCTTAATTAAAATGCATAGCAAAGAATTGTTCACACTTGTAATTGTTTCTGATCATCATTTCCTTCAGGATCTTCAAAATATAGAATCATATTTTCTCTTGCCATATTTGTAATTAAAGGACTTCAAATTTTAAAATGTCCAGCTTTTTCAGAATTATATCAGCATTTCAACTTTGAATGAAGGTAGAATTTCACAAGGAGACACTTTTGCTGTAAAAGAGGAGGTCAAAATGTAACAAATAAGCGTGTTTCTCCATCAGAAGTCTTTCTATGGGAAACAAAGAAATGGTACAAGAATCTGTGCTCAAAAGAATCTGTTTGAAAGCTTTAAAAGTTTTCTGTCAAATGGTTCTTTCAAAGCTTTAGCAAAAGCATATTAATCTATAATAGGCTGTGACTAAAGAAGGAAGACACTGGACAGTTAATGTTAATTCCTTCAGTTCATGAAGAGACGTGTGCATGTTGCTTTTAATAACTGCAGGTGATGCATTAGGTTCGTGTTAACAAGCCTTATGCTAGAAGTTGGAAAGGCTTTGTTTCTGAGAGGAAGAATGTCTTTGTTGTCTAACACATTATTTTTCATCTACTAATCTTAAAATTAAACTACGTTGCTTATCTCTTGGGAATCTTTTACGTGGGAAAGAAGAGAGATGAGAATGTCCTTTTAATGTGTGTTAAGAGTGAGGCTCTAATATGAACATACTGCAAGAAATGAAATGGTTTTCCCTTGATTGATAGAAGAGACTGTTAAAAGTCTTTGCAGTATTTGCTTGTCTTCTTTCTTCCCCAGTCATAGTTTTTAGTAACATGCAAACAAAGCCTGTATGATTCTGATGGAATGCTCTTGCTCCTATAATATCCTTTTTCAGAAAGGCTTGGGAAGGCTATCTTGAGACCAAATGGGCACAGAATTGGTTTAACTGAATAGATACAGATTCCCACCTGGGAACACCAAGTTTTACAGCTGTAGTGATTATGTTGCAAAATTGTATGTCAACTGCAAATGGCTCAGCTATGTTAACATTACAGCTGGCATTAGGCATGCACTTCTGAAATTAATTTCCTGGTCATCCCCCCTCATCCTTCATTGGTTTGCAGGCTACAAACAAACCAGGTTTCTCTTGGATGAAACTAAGCCAAAAGGTGCGCTCAGGAACTTGTACTCCCTCTACCACTAGTCATGCAATCTACAGAACTAGCCTGAAGACAGTCCAAAGTCAAGTCTCCTGAGATGCAGACTGTAGATATTGGGCCCTCAGTGCTACCTGTTTCACTCTGCAGATCCATTCCTATTGCATAGCACAATGAAGATAAAAACCAAGTTCCTGCTGACTAATGAACTCTTGACTCTTGAAAGTGCAGTTGTGTAACAGTACCCAAAGAACCTGCAGGAGGGGAGAGCATTTCCCTGCCAAATGATATCCTATCTTATTTAACTTCATTTGTTTCTGAAGAGCAGAAGTTACCCAAATAGTTACCCAAAATAAAGCTGCTGAGAGCAAGCAATGTGCAGCTCAGAAGAATGGGTTGCTTCAGGGGAAAATTTGGAAAATTTCCATTGCATAGCCGTGTTTGAGCCTGTGGCTGAGAGAATGGCCCTGTTCACATTCAGGTTCACATGAATTTGAGTTTTATAGCCTGTTGAGCTTGGGGTGGGTAGGGTTCAAAAGAAGCTGAGGAGATTTTTTAAAGAATTAAATAGCATTCCCTTGTTTAGTTTGAAGCCAGCATTCTAGTTTGGGATACTGAACATAAAGGCTGATCCTCGGAGGTCTGGAATATGTGTGTCTGAGAGAAGTTCCAGGTAAATATTTTCCATGAGAAGGCCTTGAATTTGGATGAACAGTAATTTTCTTCTGAGGTAGTACTTCATTAAGAGGCAAAAGATAAGTCTCTCCTGATTCCCAAGAGCTCAAGCAGCAGAAGTAGTCACTGTTGTGAGGCTTGCTGTTGAATTTACGTGGTGTATGTCTGTGTCAGTTGGCTTCTGTTCACTTTCTTATCCATAGAGAGCACTGATCACTGCCCAGAAATACCGACATCCCATGCTCCACCACTACCTAAGCCTAAGCCTAAACCTAAAAAAGCTCCGCTACCACCAAAAAATGCCATTGCTGCTTCCACCATCACCACCAGCCATAAGGGTAACGAAGCACCTCATGCTAAAAAAAAGGGAAAGGCTCCTGCTAAGCAGCCTCCTCTCCCACCTCCCAAGCCAACAGGTGCCAGTGCAAATCGAGAAGCTGGTGAGTACTGCCCGTGCAGTGCAGTTGTGGTGGGTGCATGTGCATGGGGGCGCTCGGCTTGGTCCTACCGTAACTCGTGCCTTGGTACGTAGCAGCGGTACTGAAGAGCGTGCCACGGGTGTTTGTAGAGAGCTTCCTGCTGAGCTCTGGTTCTGCTGGCCACAAACCCCCCTGACAGCACACAGACCCACTCGCTGTTTGATTAACCTGTGTGCAACACCAAACACGTCAGAGACAACACTGAATTCCCAGTTCAAGTGTGAAAGCTGGCAACGAAATGACCCAGAGAACTGCTCAAGAATCAGCAGGGAAGAAGATGACTTCTGAAACCAAGCCCGAGTTTACCTAAGTAAAACTACTTTGGTGTTGCTGTAACTTTCTACTGGAAATATCAACTACCCCAGTTAATTTGACAATATTACAAGATCACAAAGAGGTTAACAATAAAACCGTGAAGACATCTTAAAAGACTGCTGAATAGCAGTTGGTTTAGCTGAAAAAATTATATATTTACAACCATTAGAAATGATCAGGCTTCCCTCAGGTGCTGTGATTCCAAGTACATACTGGAAAAGGAAAATATCAATCATCAGGCACATAGCACATGTTTTTATCACCACACTATTAAACCAAAATTCAGCAATGATGCAAGATTAAAGAATATAGATGGATTCTCTTAAGGTACAGATCATGAGTTTTAATGGTTGCAGTGTAGACAATGACCAAAATTAAAACATCCACATACAATTTGAACACAAGCAGTATTGCGATGAATGGGCTCTATATATGTATTGGCCAACATATACAAGCCTTGTGTTTTCAATCTCTGTCTGTCTTTGAAAGCCCTCCAGTCCCTCCAGTTTTCTCTGCAAGTATTTCTCTTCACAGCTTGTACACTTTGGCACGTTTTGTGTTTGAAGCATACAGAAGAGGACTGTTTGAAAACATTGCAAGGCTTCTAGAGTTACAATAATAACTTTGCCATAAAATATCCATTAACTTGGTATTAACTGTCCCTACTACATAAGATGACTACAAGAATAAGCATTTTGAAAATCCAGAATTTGCTGCTTGTATTTCACGTGCAGCTGGAAAACTCAGCTCTTCCTGGGTGAAGCAACCTTACAGACCTATAGCAGACCTTTCAGAAATAAAACAATCTATCACATAAAGAAATGTTTATACCAGTGGTTGGTAACAAGCTGTCAGGTATCTGACTTTTTAGATTAAAATACATCCAGGTTGCAGATTTGTCTTCTATTTGCTTCTATTGCCTTGCTGAAAAGTCATGCAGTGCTTGAGACCATACAGGTGTAAAATATATCCACGTATATCCCTTGTTCTACTGGTAATTTCTTCCAATGTTAAAAATACATCGTTTTCATTCAACGTGGGGCAGTACTAAATAAGTAGAGCTGGTCTCAAGCAGTATTAGTGCAAGAGATTTGTCAGATTGCCATGAAAATAAACACATGATGCAGCCAGTGATCAAGTCCCGTGAAGGAGGAGAGGAATATGAACAACAACTGAGCCATGGCTCTCCTGAGGGCAACACAGCAGGTTTCCATACTGAAATAGTGGAACTGAGAGAATGGGACTTAAATGTAGGCATGGGTATATGCCAAAAGGCAAACAACAGCCATTAAATTTTTCATTTAATCAGAATTCAAATCTTCTACTGAAAAAGAGACATGACAGAAAATTGTCAGCCAGCCCAGTCAAAAACAATAAGAGCAATAGCACTTTTGACTCATGTGGACGCTCAGGGGGGTTTTCCATGGGAGAAATCTTTTAAGTTTCTGTATCTAATTGCAGGTCCTGAAAGGTTCTGAGAATAATGTAAGGATTTTTACAATGGAAACATCTTTTGACATTTTCCCAGCCACAATTGTGTGGCCATATATTTGTATTATGCTGCAGTTCTTAAGCGTAAGCATGTAACTGGTTCTGTTGACCTCCAGCACTGAAGTGGATCAGAGCCTTTTCTTTCTACCATCCACCTACTCAGTCAGATTTCTGTTAAATAATATGCAGGTTGGAACCACCATCTATTTCTACTGTAATTATGAACTTCTGGCTATGCCATTTTTCTGCCTCATTTTGTTTTGCTTGTAAATTGAGTGATTTGTACCTGATGTGGGAAGATTAGTGCAGTATCAGTAGATTCAGGACAGTGCCCTTTACAGTCACCTTGGAGGACAAAGAGGAACAGTGATTTGCCTGAAATTTCTATGGATTTTTTCAGATGTACTGAAAGCTTCACAGCACTCTAAATGTTTATAAACCATAACACTCAGCTACAGAAGAGAATAGTAAAACATGTCTTTTGAATTAGTTCCCATCTTCTTTGAGACTGAGAACAGTCTCACTGTGAAAACTATTTTTATATTGTGAACTTACCATGGCCAGTATTTGCACTTTGATTCTCTCCTAATCTGCCTGGGGGGTTGTTTTTATTTAATGCTTATAAGTAAATTATTAAATTTTATAAGCATATTATTAAATGCTTATAAGTAAAGTAGGCTTTTCAGCAGATTTCTATTACAGCTTTTTGTTTTACCTGGGTAAGCTCAGCCAGAAGGCTGTTGCATAACTTCATAATGCTTTCATTTGTTCTCTGGAAGTTAATGAATTTTTACTCCATCAGAAGTGTTTGAGTTGGATGCATTTTGATGAAAAGGACTGAACCATTAGATGGTTGTCGCTTTGATGTTTTATCACTTTTTAAATGAAAGTCAGAAGTTTGAAGCTCCCATCTCAGGTGATGGGTTCATTAACCCAGCAATCAGAAATGTGACTGGAATGCACACGGGCATGCAGGCTAGCTGAAATCTCGTGTGAACTTGGGCATTATACATGTATGCTTCAGCATGGTGAGTATCGCTGCATTAAACAGCCAGCTTGCCCAGCTTGTACAGCTACTCTCAAAACTGTTGTTTCACTACATTTTCAAGACTGCCCGAGTTGGTCACTGGTAAGATGAAGATCTCCCATACATCTAGGAGGCCTTCAGTGCTTCCTTCCTTCTGGAGGTCATTTGGGCAGAGTGACAGCAGTGGTTTCTGCCTCTCTATTGTGGACATACCCAGCGGGACTTGAAAGTACACCTTGTTTGGCTGACCCTCTGCTGTTTGTCTTTAAGTAGGAGGACACCAGTTGCAGGAACATTGTGCAAGGTAATTGACTGATATTCAGTAAAAGTGCTCAGTTGTTCATTGAAAAGTATAAGGAAAATCACAGGGTTTTCACAGTGGTCTGACCAAAAATTCATGTAGTAGGAAAGGTCAGGCAGTTTTCTCTGCCAGGAAACTTTTTTTTTTTAACTAGGATACTACACATACTTTTGGAATAAGTAGTGGACTTCTTAGATGATGTCCAGGCAAGGTGTAATGGGTCAATGCAGAATGCTTGAAACAAACTCTTACGCATTTGTAAAGTCTGTCCTCTCTGCTGCTCTTGGGCAAGTATTCATCATTTCAGTGTCTCCCACCACAGAGGTGAAATTGGAACTGCAACATTTAATCATCTCAAGAATTCACATGAAGTATTGTAGAAGTATCAAGTGTATTTTTTCATTTTAAAAGACCAACACAAGTCAATCCATGCAGAAAATACAGTGCAAAAATCATGAAATTGCAAGACTGTAAAATGCCTTTTCTTTTCTTGTTTTAGCTGGTTCCTCTCACGCAAAGAAACTACCAGTCTCCAAGTCTTCTTCATCGCCATCTCCTTCGTCCACATCATCTCATCCCAAAGCCTCTAAGGAGACTTCCAGCAAATCTGGCACATCAGGGACTCCCAGGGGCAAGAAAAAACCTGGGAAACAGTCAGCCCCACGAACAGCACCAGATGGGGCTGCTGCTTCTCCCTCGGGTGTGCCAGCTGACACTTTGGAAGTGAAGGCAGAAAAACTCAAGTCTGAGCAACCTTCCGTAGTAATTTTTGAAGTGGAGGACACAGATCAGTCGAGCAAGCTTGTTGTGCCCCCTCCTCCCACCGCTGCCCCTCCTCCACCTCCGCTTCCACCTCCTTTTCCTGCTGCAGCTAGTCAGCCTGCTGGCTCCTCAGGTGGCCAAGACGTGGCAGACAGCTCTGTGGCAGGGCCACACAGCCCTGGGTCAGACACAAAGCCTCTTCTCCAGACTGAGCGTGGCGCAGACGAGAGTTTGAGCAGTGCAGCCCTAGGCAGCGCTCCAGATACCAGAGGAGAAGACACGGAAAGGTAAGACAGCATGGCTGTCCTGGGGGAGTGGTAAGACCACAGCCAAGGGAGCTGCATTTCGTTGCACGGGACACTGTAGGCGCGTGGGGATCTCTTCTGTTTCTTCTGCTGACTGGGGACAGTTTGTGTTGCAGCCCAGCACAGTTTGTTCCTTCCCAGTGCCTCTGAGCCTTTCACCTGCAGTACCTCATGTTTCCCCAGAAGGTCATTGCTCATGACCTGTCTCTTACTTCATTGTGTGCCTGACGCTGTGGTCAGCAGTTCAGCCCATAGCAGATGACACTTTAATTTATCTCTCACTAAGGCACCTGAGAAATGATGCCGAGTTATAAGGGGATTTTACTTTCTTTTTTTTCCTGTAGATGTCATTAAATATCTCACTGCTGAAGTTCTCAGTTCAATAGCTGAATTTACTCGAACTCTTGAAAATGAGGGTTTCAGGATCCAGTTAGTAGGTGTTTGGTCCTTCACTGCCTAGTAACTTGTCTAAATCTCAGAGACTGTAAAAACTGGTCAAGAGAAAAGTCATAATTACATTTTTTAAGCAAAATAGCTGGCAGAAAAATGAAATTGGCTTAATAATTTGTCTTTTCCCTGCCACAAAAATCAGCATCTTTTAAAAGATAAATCCAAGAGGGATTAGTCTAGATGCCAGTAGCCTAGAGACCTTCCTTTAAATTCTTGCTGGTACATCTGTTGCCAGCTCTACATTCCAGTGCTGCGTCTCCCCCTGCTCTACCCTTCCTTTACATAAAGATTTTCCCAAGGCAAAGGGCAATCTGCTGCTGATCCCCATGTTCATCATGGGCATGAACATTTTGAACTCAGTTGCAGTGAAACTGTATTCACAATAAATAGGGTTAGGCTTCCAGAACAGGAAACTTTGCACTCCCATCTGCTCTCCAACTTGCTCCTCTTACCCCCAGCTTTATGAACTGTTTTCTCTCTTGGTCCCACCCCAAAAGAAATAAAAACCAATTAGGATTTGTCTTAATGCAGTCTTTACAGCTCATCATTCCAGATTGTTTGCATCCTTTTTGCTAACACACATACATAGATACATATACATATCTGCAAATGTTATAAATGTTTTATATATGTATGTTTCTTAAAAAGTAATTACTTTCATTAACAGAACTTTTATTTTCATACTTGCTTATTCAATCTGCCTCTCATTTGTGTTTTGTTCTGCTTTCATTAATGTGTCACCCTATCTGCTCATGAATAAACAGCTTGGCTACCAAAGAAGACCAAGAAGGGGAGGCCCCAGATCAAGCATTCTCTGAACTAGGGGAGGAGGTTTCTGATACTGCTGCCGCTCCGGAGAGTGAAAGTAGCAGAGAGAGCCATGGCAGTGACTCGGACTCCGACGGGCCCATCCTGTACACAGATGATGACGATGATGACGATGATGAAAATGCAAGTGAAAGTAAGCATCCTGCCCAGAAGCTGCAGGTTACCTTTTGCAGATTGAGTTATGTGAGCACGCCTGACCCAGGCTAGTGTGAGGCAAAGAGGGGAATGGCTGCAGGGAATGGTTTTAGGGGATTTAGTATTTTGCCACTTCTGAGAAATGAGCATCATGCTTCTCCCAGGCAGTCATGATCAGAAACGTGCTGGGGCCTTTGTACAGGTGAGAGCAGATCAAGCATTGCACAGAGGAGAGTGGAGGTGGGAGGAACAGGTTCAGGACATGAGGGTGGAACAAGGCCTCCACGTTAGAGCATCGCAAGCCATTGATTTGGCTAGCCCATGTCATGAATTCCTTGTGGGAGTTACAGGTGTGGGGGATGACAGAGGAAGCCCATTTGTCAGCAGCTTCACTGTCTGAAAGTCACTTGTTCCTCTTTGATCAGGATGTTTTAAGCATTGGAGCAATCTTAGCAGACTTAGATCACAGTAGATTAAATCTAAGTTTTACAGCTTTGAAATTTCATCTGGGGTCATGACTCTATCATCACCTTAATTGGGCAGAAGCCCTGCTGTGCTGAAGGGGTTGTCCTACCCCCATTCTGCCTAATCCCTGCTCCCAGCTGTTCTTTCCTTAGGCTAGAGTTCATGTTTATTTTTGCAGTAGCAGCTGTTGTTGAGCTGATTTTCAATAGAATTGGTGGTTCCCTGATCCAGCTCACCCAAAGGCTTCTCTGCTTGGGCAAAGAAGGTGGCAGCAGCAGGCTGTCAGGAGCAGGCTATCTCCTCCAGGGTGGCCATATGTCAGTATGAAATCACCATCAAACCATGGTTTGAGAGCCTTGCTCACGGCTTTTTTGGAGGAGGTGCTTCACTGTGCTCAGCAAAGAAGGCCTAAACACCAAGGTCCAGTGTACCAAAGTGGTATGAGGCAAAATGAACTTTTTTTTTTTTTTGGTATCTTGGCCACTGGTGCAGGAGAAGGTGAAGTGCCAGGTAGCTCAAGAGGCTGAAGTCTTCTACAGTTCTGTGTTGGGTTTGAATACAACCCAAAGTGACAGAAACCAAAAGTTTATGTATTCACACAGCAGCACAGTGTCTTATGAGAAGTGAGCTGGGAGCCTGTGGTCTTACCAAACTGCTTTACACAGTGAAAATCTGCCAACTTAGGGCACGTGACAGCCTCAGTCCGAATGTCAAGACACAAGGGAAATACTATAAAGGCTGTGAAAAATACCCTTCCTTGCACAGCTGGCTGAAGCTAATGCTGGCCTAGCTGCAAGGCCCTTGTCCCTACTGTGTCAGTTTTATGGAGAACAGATTGCTTCAGTGTCTGGGGGTTCCTGCCTGGGTTACTTTACAAGCACTCAGAGCACTTTTCGAAGCTGTATTTTTTGTTTTAATTTGCAAATAACTTAGAGATGGAAAGCACTATAAAAGAACTAAGTGGTAATTGATTAAAAAAATTTGAAAAAATGAGAGAAATTATGATAGAATGAGACTAATCCATTTAAGGCTGAAGAAAAAGAGCAGCAGGTTGCTAAATATACTAAGTAGATAAATAAGCCAACCTGTAATGTATTAGGCTTCAAAGACATTTTAATGTAGATTTTTATTTTATCCTATCACTTCACATTTTTATCCTATCACTTCACAAGATGACAGGTGATATTTGTATAAATTTGGCTGGTAGCTTTTTCCTCCAAGCCTTTTAGCTTTTTATTTTCATGAACTGAGCTAAAATTTTTCTTTTGATGTTAATTAAAATTCCTCTCCTGCATGTGGGAACAAGGTTGCTTTGGGGAGGTATTGAAGTTCTTACTCAGAGTTTGTGTCTGTAACCCGAGCATGAATGAACTAAATCTACCCTACTCCTACTTTCCTCAGGCTCTTTGGCAAGTAAAATTCGTCGTAGGGATACTCTTGCTATCAAACTTGGCAACAGACCATCTAAGAAAGAGTTAGAAGACAAAAACATCTTGCAGCGTACATCCGAAGAGGAGAGGCAGGAAATCAGACATCAGATTGGAACGAAGCTAGTGAGGTATCAGTCGCAGGGTAAATGTGGTTTCACTGGGTGGAGGTGGAGGAAGAGAATTGAGAACGCTGGGTTCATGTTTTAAATGCAGCCCAATATGCACTGCAGGGTCTCTGTGGTACAACTGTCTGGGAAATGGTGTTTTTATTTCTCACAAAACTTTAAACTGTCAATAATACTTTTTTTGTGCTGCAAGAAACAAAATCTGAGAGCTTTTGGGGTTTTGGGTACTTTTGTTAAAAAAGGTAAGAAGAGGAAGAGGGTAAGAATGAGTCCACGATAATCAAGGCCATGGTTCAGGTTCTTTCTCAAATTTTTTATCAGAACTTCCACTTGTATACCCATCTCAGACAGAGCAGTAGTTCCTGACACATAGAGCACGCCTGTGCATGTTTTCCCTTCTGACCCTCCTCCTCCTCCCCTAGCTCTCCAATTCCTTCATTATTCATATGCTGGTTCCAGCAAAAGAAGCTGAGCCGATCAGTGTTCAGTGTTTTACTGTGCCCACCTCTGAGGCATGTCTTTCTCAAGCTGCTAAACTGCTATGGGGTATATGTTACTTTTTCCTTCTGGACTTGAGAACATTGCATTAAAAAAAAATTCACTTGCCTTTTACAGGCTTTTTTGAAAAGAATCTTCATGTTTATTTCGGCTTTTGTAGTCTCTGAGAATAGACTACAACATGTCTGTGTTTTGCTAGACCTGTCCTCGTTTCTGTTTGGCTCAGGAATATTGTCCAGATTTGGAGGATGTCCTGTGTTTGTTGGAGATTTCCAGATACAGGGTAGTCCAGTCGGTACAGCTCCAGTACAGAGTACAGCAGCCCTGCATCAACACCCAGAAGATGGGCTGAGCTGCTCTGTGAACTGGGTGTCTGGCCAAGGCAGCTATTTCATTACTGAACTGTAAGAGTGATACATCTACTGTGTAGAGCCCAAGGGTCATTTTTCTTCTGCTAATAGAGGCATGGTTGTTAGTACCACTTTCCTGAACAAATCCCAGCTCCGGTGATCACATCCTGCTTGTCAGTCCTCCCTTGGGGGCTGGAAATGCAGAAGCTGCTTTGTGGGTTCTGCTGGAGAGCTGGAATGCGCTGCACACAACGGTGTGGCACACACAGCTCTGGTTTGGTAGCAGGAGACAATATTTGTGTGTGTAGGGCTGTGCTCATACCCAAAATCACAACCAAGTTTGATGCCAGTTTCTTAAAAATTCCTGGCATGGTGGTCAGCACCTGGCAGTATCGGGGTCTGGTGGAAAATCTGTTCCCACAGCTCAGTCTGGGTTGAATCAGGTCCCTGCCTGGAACTTCCTACAGCTGGGACTGTTCACCTGTGGTAGACCTGCCAGTCCTCCGGGACAAATCTGAAAGTCCAAGCGTGGCTTGAACTGGATGAGTGTCACAAGGCTGAAGACAGTCCGTTGTGAACCGTGTGAGTGTTGCTGAACAGAGAAACATCTATCTTGAACACATCTGCAAAATAAGTTTTACTGCTGAAATTTTTCTTGCTCCTTTTCTCAAGTGAACAAGTGGACTTATTTAGTAAACATAGAGACAACATCAACCATGTTCTCCCCTGTATAAATCAGAAAATTAATATCTAAATACTAATATTTTTGTAATGGCAATTGTTATATATAGCTAACTAAATAAAATTAAATTCCAGTTAAAGCTCCCAATTGTATTGTACATACAAATTCGTGAGGAATGAACAGCTTATGGGTTTTGTTGTTTTGGGTTTTTTTTTTTAACTTTAGTAAGACTTCAAAATATCAAAAATAGCAAAATTCATTCAAAATATCTGAGAGTTATCTAACAATTGCGCAACTGATAATAGTGATGGTGCTTGAGAAGAAAAAAGGTTTATGAATTCTTTCATAAAATTATACCTGTGAGGACTTTAAAGTTGCTGGTACAACTTCTGTAATATTACTCAAGTATTCATTTGTTTGAATGGCAACTACGTCTTTTAAAACAAATGGCCACTCTGATTACATGAGCAGTTATTGTAACTGCCTGGAAATTACCTGCAGAAATTACACTTTTTGAACTGTATTACAAATCCTAATATGTCATTTAGATCTGGTTTTAAATCAATCACTTTCTTTGTTCCCACAGGAGACTTAGCCAGAGGCCCACAACTGAAGAGCTAGAGCAAAGAAATATCCTGAAGCGTAAGTATTTCATTCAGGTTTCTTATAGTATTTACTTAGAAGGGGAGCTTATGTTGGATTCATATGGAAGCCCATCATTGTTGCTGCAGTATTAGAACCATAACTGGAGAGAAATGATGTTCTAGAAAATAATGTGTTGACACTTTCAATGTGCCAAATTTTGCTTGTCACAATCCCACTTCTTGAAGCTGGTCGCAAAGACCAGGAATGATTTGGATACCACTTAGAAGTAGTTCTAGGGGATTAAACTTCCACCTCATTTTTATGGGGAGGAGGAGGGAATATCAGTAGGAGGTGAAGGTGGGATGTAAGGGCAGAGGCTGGAAGGAGTGGAAAGAGGAAAGGCAAAGTGTTCAGCAGAAAGTCAGTAGGTATATGCTAACTACCTCAGCATGCTGGCCTTCATATTCACTGCTGACATAAATGTCTTCTGTACTGAAACCTGCATGAGATTCTCACTGAACATCTTCCCATTGATTAAATCCTTCCTCATATCCCTGCTGAAAAAAAAAATCTGTAATTCAAATAGTCAAGGGCAGAAGCATGAAGTACATTGGAAGTTTACCCTTTATACCTATTCTGCCATTTACTTATATTGCTTCTGTTGTTTGGCTGGCAAACTCTTCAGAACGCACATTGTTTTGTCTTCCTTTATGAATCTTTCCATAATACAGATGTTACCTAAACACACAGTGTAACAGCTGCCATGCCCAGCTCCTTCTAGCCCTGTGTTCATCTTGCAGAGGTAGCTAGTACTTGATGGTTAAGATGGTTAACATGGTTAAGATGGTTAAGAAGAAATAAATGAAGAAAAGGCACTTCATAGCAATAAATCAAAAAGCAAACAAATAGCAAGCAATAAAAGTCTTAAAGCATTAGAACTTCTCACACCTGATGAAAGAGTTGGTATAAGGCTGTTTTTTCCAACAGTTGTTCAGAAGAGTTGGAGCTCATCTGTGCAACCCTGGTGTCAACCCTAGTGGTGTAGCATGCTACTGGGAAGGGAAGGAAAGAAAATGGGTTGTTTACCTGACAGCATGCATGGACTGATGACTCTGTCGCTTGCTGAGGCCAGCAAATCAGGGAGAGGGCAATTACTGCTTTCAGGCAAACCATCCTGATAATAAAATGCTAATAAAATCTTACTGCTGCTGTCTGAGCTCTCAAATGACAAATAGTGCCATGTCTTACTGAAAAGGGAAGCTACAGTTCATGCCTGCACAGGAGAGGGATCAGGGGACTCCTGTCTGGCACATAATGTGAATAGACTTTCTAAAACTGTAATTTCAGAACCTAGAGATTGCATAGATAAATAAAGATAAAACTTGAAATAAGAACTTTTTAATATATATGAGAAACTCCTTATGCTGGACTGTGTGAGAAAGGCAATTCCGAAACATCTTTGGTGGGCCAGGATATGGCCACTGAGCTGGGAGCACCAGCTTGAAGAGGTGACCCCCGTGGGGGGGGATGAGCATGAGTGGATGCTTGGGGCACGGGGTTTCTCTGTCCCTGTTCCCTGGTCATGTGTACCCCAAATCCCGGCCCNCCAGGGGGAATAAAATCTGAAAACATCTATCAAATATCGTCTCCTTGATTCTTCCACGGGCCAAGGCTGTCTCCCAGGGAAAGGTTGCAGCCACCCCACTGCAACACCAGCTGGGCTCCCTTATTGCACTTTCTCTCTCCCTTATCTTGAGATAACCAACCCAGCAGCAAACCTGCGATGTACTTAATATCCCTTTTGCCAGTGTTTATTCCATTCACTGGTTTTGCAATAAGTAGCTCAAGACTGGAAAGCAGTTAATAGATTTCCTCTCCTGTTTCAGCTTGTTTACTTTAAGCTTTTGGCAGCTCACCAGGCTTTGCACTCAGTGCCTCCTGCCATCCTCCCCTGCTGCTGCTAGGGGGTGTCTTAAAGAGGCCAGGGAGAGCAAAAAATAAAGGCTGGAAAGCAGAATTGTAAATCACAGAAAATCACAGAGACCCTGGCGAGCACATGGAGAATCTGCTTTTTCCTCATCACTGAGATCCAAAATATTTCAAGTTGAAAGTGATGTGTAAAATCCAAAGCAAACCAAAAGCAAGACAGGGTTTGTGATGACACTCTGACTCAGAGTCCTTTCAGGGTGCAAGTTCTCTCTAAGCCCTAAGGTACTCATATTTTACATGAATATTATTGCAATCCGTTCCTGTGGATCATTTGAAAATGTTTACATGTCTTAAATACCTTTGTTGAATACCTTTGTAGTCAGGTTTTGTGAGTAAGTTGGGATTTCTTTCATAAATTTTCCTTCCTCTATTTTTTTAAGCAGTAGATGGGGAGAAGGAGTTATATTATGGTGTGTATGTAAACTGCAGCTAAGGGAATGTATTGTTTTGAGTAATATTTGTCAGACTTTGAGGTTACGTTAAGTGGTAAAGATCCAAATGTTTACTTCAGGGTTAAGTTCAGCCCAAATCTTCTAAGAGGTTCAGAAAAAAATTAGTATTTTTTTTCTTTTTTGTATTTCCAGTCAGTGAGGAAGTCTGTTTTGCAAGAAGGTTTGTTTTGATAGTATTTCCAGATAAACCACTTACTGAAAATCCTGTTTCCAAGTACGATCGCAAGACATTGCAGGCGGATTTGTATAAAAACTGTTTGGATAAAACTATCCAGACTTCTGAGACTTCCCACACTAAAACAAAGTTACGATAACTGAAGAGTCCACTTGAAGAAATACATGAAGCCCTGTGTTTTTTATAAAGGCAGGCTTCGTGTGTACTGGCTTTGAACCAGCAGTATTTATAGTATTGCATTATGGCAAAGAAACTTTTTAGTCTTCCAGGAATTTCAGATTAAGATAACTGTATTTTTTTCCTGTATTTGTAAGGGGCAGTGAACTTCTTGTACAGTGCACCTGCATGCCTTTCAGTAATGGCTTTGGAGAAAATGGGGTTTAGCTCTCAGTGCTTGTTAAGGAATATTAATGGTTATCTTTGCTTGTAAAACCAGGAAAGAGAAACCGCTTTGTGCATTTCAGAGCACTGCAAGAAGCAAGTGCTTTGTTTGTCTTTTCTTTCTCTTTCCTTAGCAAGCCCACAGAGAAGTCTAAACATAGCTAATCCCATAGGGACACAATGGAAAGTTCGGTTTTGTGCTCCAGGAGTACTTTTTGGTCAAGAACGGAGCAGTCCTCAGGCAGGACAATTTGTCTCTTCTCTTTCCCCCTTCTGCTACAAAACAAATGTCCCACAGAAGAGAAGGTGACCAGATTTAATGTGGTAAAAGTTGCAGAACA
This sequence comes from Mystacornis crossleyi, assembly GCA_013400655.1. Taxonomy (NCBI): domain Eukaryota; kingdom Metazoa; phylum Chordata; class Aves; order Passeriformes; family Timaliidae; genus Mystacornis; species Mystacornis crossleyi. Next base: position 23,654 of record VYZQ01021449.1, read on the forward strand.
ATAACATATAGATGACAGGGAAGCTGCTTGTTTGGCTTTGGTGGATAATGTAACTTGATGGCCACAATAAGTGATGCTAAACAAAATTATTTCAATTAGGAGTCAAATCCCAGTTTGACCTCTTAGGAATTGCAGGCAGGGAAAGAGGGAAGCCATAGTTTTGCTGGGATCTAATCGGAGACTTCTGCAAGCAAAGGGCGCTCGCTGGGCTGGTTCCTTGCCAGTAGGGCAGCAGCAGGACATCTGAGGAGGGAACTTGCAGCTGAGAACGCTGTGTTTATATTTTCTCTCTCCACATCGCACAGATTAGATCTGCTTTTAAGGTGGAAAGCAGTTGTAAGTGTGTTCCTGTGCATTAATGTGTTCCTGTTTGGCCAAGTGAGTCAGTTCATACCTGCAGCCAAAACTTGGCCTTCTGGCTGGAATTTTCCACAACACCTACAGGAACCAGGAGCACCACACCCATTATTTTTAGCACCACACGTCTTCTTAACTCTCTACAGCAACTTCCAAAACTTTTACCTTAAAAGACCAAAAACACACTGTAGTTTTTACTGTTCATAGGAATTTGTATCCAGGCAGAGTTTTGTAGCACCAGGCTTAAAATAAGACTCTGCCCAGCAGGCTGGAGGTGGGAAATTAGTGTTTTAGGTATAAGTCAGTGCCAGAGACAGGGGCCCGTGTACCAAACAGCAGATTCAGTATCTTAGCAACAGCCATGAGATTTCTGTCCATTTCCTTTAGCTCTTGAGTTTTATTCCTAGAAGTAAACCAACTTGAATGTATAAAATACATCCTGTCCCCTGACCTCTCACGCAGAAGACGGTCTGTTCCCCTTGGGTTTGATCCCCTCCTGCTTTGCCCAGGATCTAAGGAAGCTCCTGGTTCCTCCTGTTGGTATTGTCCTCCAGAAGATGGGCTGCCAGCCCTCCTTGATGGCCTGCTCCAAGGGGTGCCCAGACCCTCTGCCCAGTTGCTAAGATGATTGTCCTTTATGGGGGATTTTCCCTTGTCCAGCCGTCCCAGTGTGCAGTCATCTGCTGCCCACAGGGACGAGGCTTCACAGCTTGGGATAGATAGCTAACCTTCAACCTTCCTAAATGCCTAGAGCAAGTTTTTTAAGGTATTTTATTCTCCCCCAAAATACAGAGAAACAGTATTTCAGGTGGTCATGCTGTTGGTAGTTCTTCTTAAGGTATGCATTGAGCAGCATGAGTTCCTGTTTCTTACATGAAGCATCTTATTGCTGCTTCTTAGGAGACACCATGGTTTAGATAGCAAAGAAATGCCAGCATATTTTACAAATTAAATTAAGAAAAGGGCAGGACAGTAATATGTATATTCAGTCACCGTTTTTCCTACTCTGTCTGCTACTGGAGAGTGTCTGAGGTAGGACTTAAGCAATTCCATTCATGAAGGGACAACATTTTTTATGTCAGATGATTCTCAGATGAATGGAACCCCAAAGTAATAGTTTGTGTTTAATTACCTCAGCTACTGTGTCTATTGATTGCAAAGACAGGATGTTTAAACAAGAGCCTACAGATGATTTTTCTGTCCTAAAGTAGCTAGAGACCTTTTGATTTTATTAGGTGAGGATATTATGAGAAGAGTTATCCTTTAAAGTTGTAAGTCCTTAAATACACCCAAGTGATTTATTGATAGATACATTAATTAAAAAAATTAAAATGTAGTTTAATCTATAACTCTCTATTCTTCAGTTTGAGTCCATTTACGGTTCTTCTGTGGAAACAGGCTATCAGTTTCTTTGCCATTTAAGAGAAAAGCAATTAATAATCCATAAATTGCATCCATATTTCAGTATCTCAGTAACGTCATCATCAACATGAGATCTAACCTAATCCTGGCAGCAAGTCTGTGTGATTGCACCTTGCTCTTGGAAATCTGACATCAGTGTTGGAGTCTTCTCACAGAGCAGATCTTGGTCAGGCATTGCCTTTTTTCTACTTTTTCCCTTCCTACTTTTTCCTTTTTATAATTTGTCCTCTCCTTCTTTCCCTGATATTCTTCTTGCATGAAAGTGTTTGAGTAAGCAAAGGATATCTGCAAGTACCATGGGTGTCCTGTTGTAGTGTTGTCTCCAGTGTAAAAGTCATTATACAGAAACTTCTGTGGCCAGGTCACCTATACTCACACAGCAGGCTGGCCGTAGGAAACAGGGCAAATACAACTCTACCAGGATTTAAAACTCCCTTCTCATCTATACAAGTTGGCTTGTATCCAGAACAAATGAATGCCTTTAAATTTATAGTTAGCCTTGAACTGTAATGCGGAGTCTGTAATCCCCAACTATGAATAAAACAGGATCACAATTTTATGTATTTCTCTAGGTGGGATATTTCAGTCACAAAACTTTGCATATAAATCATCAGAGGTGGACTGAAAGGGCAAATACTGTTCTTCAAACCATACATCAATTTAAAAACATGCTGAGCCCACATGAACATGTCTTTGTAAGTGTGCTTTTCACTGGCAGTCAAGAAACCAAGTTTGGTTAGAACAGAAATTTGTTAAAAGCAAATTGTTTCATTCATATGTCCAAATACATTCTAAAAATGGACATCATTTTCTGCTGTACTCATTCATTGGGTCCAGCCAGTGGCCCTTAACCAAGAGGGCTTGAGTGCTGGATCATATGCTCACATTATAAAACCAGGGAAAAAATTTACATAATAAAAACAGTTTGCACTAACAAATGACAGTGAAACAAATGTCATTGATTTGTGTACTGTAGCAGTAGAAGAATTCAAATACTCAGAGCAAACTTTTGCTTGGCATTTCTAAATTAGACTCATATTCTAAAAACAATAGATGGCACGTTGGAAGTAAAAACAACAGTGATTTTAATGTTCGAGTAAGTAATTGAAATATCAGGAAACTCTTTCAGGGTACTTGCTTGCTGGTACACAGAAAGGAAATGACAGGCACCTTCTCTTTGCTCTGCTCGTGACCCACAGTTGACTTGGGATGTCTACAGAATCAGGGGAAATGCGGATAGGGAAAAGAATGAGAGCATACAAAAGCCAAAAAGCAGACAACACATGCGGCATCACCCAGAAATATGAGGAAACATGAGCCAGGACTTGGAGTTCTGAAGCTTTCAACCAAGAGAAATACAGTATGTGTGGTTATAATACTTAAATATTCACTCCTTTTTATCTCTTCTGAAAACAGAGAAGAATGAAGAAGAGGAACAGGAAGCCAAAAGAGAAATAAAACGTAGACTCAGTAGAAAGGTGATGATGTGCTTTTCTGTATTGTGTATTTTTGTACATAGAATTATGTTTTATAAGAATGTAAAAATGAGTGTATAGACATTGCTGCAAATGTCCATCAGTCATTTTCCCAGATTAGAAATTCGCTTAAAAAGCACTACAAGCCAAGTCCATGTTGAGGGAAACTCCATCCTGTCCAGTTCCCCACACCTGGAGGAGCATTCCAAGTCCGGCCATATTGGTGTTTCTAAGCAGGGGACATAAGTGACACATTTCCTCTCTGTCATGACCACCCCTGTCACGTATGATCAAGAGTAGCCACACCTGTTGATCCACTCTTCCCTGGAGCAGCAGAGAGGGCAGCAAAACAATGTCAGCCCTACGAAATCCTTTCACTGCTCATCTAACCCCGTTAGTGGTCTTAGCTTCTGCAGGTGGGATCATGCTCGTCGGCCCTGGAAATGGAGCAGTCATGGATCTGTTCTGGGAGAGGATGGGGGGAGTTTTCATAAGTATCCCTGGTCTGCCCTTCTCTGCAAAAATACAGTTTCCTTAATATGATCATCCTTAGTTAATGAAAGTGAATATCGTTTGAGATGACTGAAACAATTTGGCATGATAATGACCCCTAGATGGTCAAAACCATTTTTTTTGTTAGGCAGATACTTCGAAATCTCACATATTTTTGGTATTACAGTTTTAACACAGTATAACCATTAATGCAGATGGCCTAGTAGGGTAAATGCAGTGACAGCTGCAAAGTCACAATTAATATTCCAGGGATAACTGTCATGATTCTCTGTGACCTGCCCGACAAGGACTATTTTTATAATTGAAGAAATCAGGTTATGCTGCCTCTCCATTCCTGCACAGCACTCCCAGGATGGTGCCTTTTTTTAGACACCTGAAAGTGACCCTATTTAGAAATACCATTAAAGTTCTCTTGAGATTACATCATACCCTCCTCTTTTATTTTATTTCATCTTATTAAGCGTACTATTTTCTGCCTCCCGCTTACAGCTCAGTCTGAGGCCTACAGTGGCTGAACTTCAAGCGAGAAGAATCCTTCGATTTAACGAGTACGTGGAGGTCACGGAATCTCCGGATTATGACCGTCGTGCTGACAAGCCTTGGGCCAGGTTAACTCCTGCAGACAAGGCAAGGGACAAATGTATATTATAAGGAAATGCTTTCATCTGTCACATTTGGGGAGCTTTCCTCTGGTTTCCATTCTCTTGATGCCAGCATCACAAATGACATCTGCTGCTGACAGCAAGATTGCCGTGGTACTACTGTGCATCTACTGTTTGCAGCTGAGAAAACCCACTCAGGTGCCTATTAAGAGCATATTTTCCACCTCCATTATGACAGTTCAGGCCAGAATTTCCAATTTTTTTTTCTAATTTTTAAATCCTTGCTAAACCAGATAAATGTTTACCAAAGGTGGCCCTGATCTGTGGGAATTCGATAGGGGTTTGCAGAGAGAAGTCTGTGTCACTGCTACTAAGAGTTACTTTTGCTACTCATTTGAGTGAAAAAAGGTAGAAGCTGCTCCATCCTCCTCAAGGTTCTTGGCCACAACCACCAGTGCAGGAACTGACCATGTGCATGCACTTCACCTTCTTGGCAAGTTTGCCCCTAACATGCTACAGTTAATATAGTTCTGCTGCCCAACTACAAAGGATGAGACAAATAATCCTGTGATTCTCATTTAAAAAACACATCCGTCAAAGATTACCATACAATGCTCTTCCATTTCCCTCCTACACTGCTTAATAAAAGGAAAGCTGTAAGATTCAGGTAGCCAAAAGTGCTGGCTCTTTAAGCACTGGGTCTGAACCAAGACCTATGGACTTTATGGAACTCCTGTGACATGTGCTTGACGTGAAAAGAGGTGTATACAGGAACCCACTCTCTTATAGCTAGGGGTGGTGAAGCACTGCTTTTATTTCAGCTTGTATTTTAATAATAATATTAAAAGATTGCCGGCTCATCTGACAATCATATCAAGTCAAGGTGAAATAGCTAAAAATGTAGTCAGAGGTGTGTGTAGATGTTGGTTATGGGAGATGCTGAGCACTGTCTAGTCCTCCCGTAGTCTGTGTGAAGTTAGAAGACCCAGCACCTCCACTTTGACAGAGGTCCAACCAGGTAAACTGCACTAGAAAAAACAATGCAGTTTCCTTCCTACTTCAGGGTAGCAGTTTTTAGTCTCAATTCATTTTGTAATTAACAGGTGCCCAAGGCTGATTCTGTGAGCCCCCAGTTTGTTGGCCTTAGCCGAAAGGGAGACTTGGGGTTGCCTGGAAACTCCCTCGTCCTTTTTTTTCCCCGAGAAATCGTACTTCTAATTCCAGTGGGAGCAGAAAATTGTGCTGCAGCTATTT
>VYZQ01021449.1:29306-50736 GCA_013400655.1 Mystacornis crossleyi
TGTTGCTGATTTGGTGCTCAGAAATCACTGTCTCTTTCCTAGCTCTGCAGCAGCCTCATATAAGCATGCTGTTGTAGCTAAACATGAGCATCCCTGCTTAAAATGAAGTTTCTCATTTATAAGATCGCAGCCTGGTGATGCTATAATTTTCTCATGCTGCTTGTCTGTTCTACACTGAAAGGCATGCACACCAGATGACATTTCTTTAGGGGTTAATGAAATGATATTGTCTTTATTTAAAGTGGTGAAAGAAAAGAACGAATAAGAATAAATTGTCATTTCCTTTAACAGTGAAGGTAGGAAGGTGTGTGGCGTAGAAACAAAATCTCTTGTAGTATATATTAAATATTTCAGAAATTGTATTTATTAGTTGATGAAGTAAATTGCTTACCAGTCTCTTAATGCAAGCAACAAGGCATTTACAAAGTGTACTGAACTTCTGCTGTTCTTTAGTATCTGCCAATTGAAAACCCAAGCCTGAAATGTCCAAATTAATGTCATTTTACATAAAACTAATCAAACCAAGTGACTAATTCCACTTTTAAAAAAATGCTGTTCATCTTGCATTCCTGAAGTCCTGTCTCCAGAGGGGAGATACAAGGCCCCTGCTGTGTGCACAATGGCTGTGCAGGCAGAGTGACTCACCAGCTCCTCAGGGGCTGTGCCTGGAGATAGAATCCCCTCTTCTCTGCCTGTTCAGCAAGTGATTGTCAGGGTAATCCAACCTCTTGCCCATTTTTGTCTGCAAAAGTGCTCTATTTCAGTGTGGGCTTGGTTCACCTGTTGCAGTTGTTTTGGTGTTTCTTGGTTTACTTTTAGTGCTTGATGCTTTGCGTTTCTTTGTAGTGGATGAATGCTTCGAACAACTGTCATTGAAAAGTCATTCATGTTGATGATCAGAAATGTGTGAGAACTGTGGATTACAGTAAGGGAGACTGGAAATGGGAACTGTAAGACACCTGCAAGAGTAGGGCCACATTTCTTTCAGACTTTTTATTTTCCTTAAAATTCATATTTCTTATGGTTGCATATATCATTATTGTTTATTAGGCAGCAATACGGAAAGAACTGAATGAATTTAAAAGCACAGAAATGGAAGTACACGAGGAAAGTCGGCAATTTACCAGGTGGGTGAATCCATCTTCTTGTGTAAGTGTGAGAAATGAGCATGGTGGCAACCCTCCGCCTTTCTGCAAGTCCTCTGCAATTGTGACATGATTCATGTGGATTCCTATCATGAGTCCGCTTGAATCCCACCACTGATTCTGTTGGAATTCCCAGTGTTGCTGATGCCATCTCTAGCTGATACAGCAGTGCAGGTGACTGCAATGGATTGGTCACTATGTAGAAGATTGTTTGGGGAAATCTAAAAAATAATGCATTGAAAGAACTTGTCAGTTCTTACAGATGAAGTTAGTAGTCCTCAAGAACACAAAATAAATGGAATTTCCTTCTCTGGTAGCATGCCCTTGCTCATGAAAGTATACATTTGTGTTAGATGCATTTGCTAAGTGAAAACTAGATGATGTTTTGAACTTCAGAAAAGCTCACAAGTGTCTTGGCAAGCTTTCTAAGGGTCAGTTAGATTCCTGGCAGCAGCTTCTGGGGAACAAGATAGACGCCCTTGTTGCCACTTCTAATATGCTGATGTGGATTTGTTTTGTTCTCTCCTTTGGATAACACCAAGATGTTGTCTGAAGCATTATTATTTTAAAGAGGCATGAAGTGTACACAGTTTTTAACAGGCTTTCAAATTTGGCAGAATTATTCCTAGGGGGAGGGACACACCTTTTGTAATCTCCGTGGCATGTGTTCACTTTTCTTGGAAGTTACAAAGGCTGAAAATTGCCACCAGCAAGCAAAACTTGATGTTAGGGTTGGCCAACATTGTGTACATAGTATTAATGTCTTTGGTTCCGCAGAGAATTAAGTCAAATGAAAACAAGTGTCTAAGACTGGGTCCCTTCTGTTTCCTGCTACTGTTTCAACCAAACTCAGGATCTGAGCTAGTGAGTGTGAATCACCTGATTAAAGAGTGTGTCACAAGGAAAATTCATAATGGGTGATGGGTGTTTCATGTATCTCCTAGTTCACTGCCTGATTTCACAACTTCAGGGATTTCTTTCTCACTAAAACATGGATTTAAAAAAAATAATTATTTAAAGTCACTTCTGTATAGATATAACATAAACTAATTCATTTTTTAAAATTCAAACCAGTTTCACAGACAGCAAACCCAAGCCAGAAGATGGACCGTGATGCAGGGTTTTAATTTAGTGTTGCGTTCTGACCATTAGAAAATGTCCTTTTCAAACCATTTTCACAGACAGCAAACCCAAGCCAGAAGATGGACCGTGATGCAGGGTTTTAATTTAGTGTTGCGTTCTGACCATTAGAAAATGTCCTTTTCAAACCTGGAGATAGATCTTTTCATTTGGCTTCTGATGTAATTTTCTCTTTAGGTAGCAGGTAGTATATCTTTTTCAGAATATATGAAAACACTACTTTTCAAAAAAGAGCATCCCAAGGGAGAAAATAAAAATAGCAAGTATAGAAACCAACCCCCTACTTACATTGTTGTGTTTCTTGAGTTGCATTGCAATATTGAAGCCTAAGTGCAGACAGGCATGATGCATACAAAAAGAATTGGATATTTTTTCATGAACTTTGAGAACAGTTGAGACTGATTACAACTGGGTTCTTGAAAGCTGAACCAGGAATCTAATAGAGTGACAAACCAGTTAAAAAGTGAGTTATTTTTTTCAGTGAGGGCCTTCAAAATGGAGTAAAAAATAGGCACAGCCAAATTGTGGTAAATAAAGGCAGTGATTCTGTAGGGTCCTGAAAGAATTTCAACCTGAGGGAAATAGATTTCTTCTGTTCCCTATCCATGCTCTTTAGTCTCACTGGTCATGTTGTGGAGTTACTACACAGAAGTCAGAAGAGCAACACTAGAAAAATCTAATTAAGAGCAGAATAACATGCAGATGTTTTAGGTCAATTGCAGTTTTGAAACTAAAAAGAGATCCCATTTCCTCTGGGACTTCTCATTAAAAATTATGTAGTTTCTGCTACCTAATACTCAATTGATACAACAAAAGTGATTTAAGAAAACCATAGACAGAATTCTCTAGCCAGAGAATTAATTTCTCATACTTTAATTATTTTCAAGATCATTGAGATAATGTAAACCAAAAGGCATTTGCACTGGCACCTGATTAGCAAAGGCTATTCTGTGATACACTGAGACAACAAGGGAGCTGCTTACTAAACAAAAATAGTTTATAGTATATGGTTTCCTATATTATTGCAGATTAAATATAGATGCTTTAATATTATAATCAGTACTTACAATATATTTGAAATGTTAACATTTTATATTAAACTTGGAAAAGAAAGAACACTGGTTTTCATTGTTCACCATTTACTGTAATGACTGTCAATTGACTGTTTTTCTATTCCTAGTAATTTAGACTGATTCTTTCCGTTATTTCATAACAAAATCCAAGAAACTGAATTTCTAAAAATAGAGAAATCAATACAACTTTGGGAGGAGCATATTAGCAGATGTTCATGAAGTGTTTCTAATGAAAATGCTATATATATTCCAGTATCTTGTTTTTCTACAGAAATACAAAACCCGTGTCTTTTTTACAATTCTCTGTATCCTTATTTAGCAGATGAGCTGCATAGTTGTGAATGTCAGGCTTTGTGCACACCTTCTTCATTTGAGAAATGCATCCCTGTATGGTATTGAATCAGCTTACAGGGATAATGTGTGGAACTGTTAAGAGAAAATATGTCAAACAAAAACTTAGGTAAATCTATTGTGTAGATGCATTACTTACACCTTTTTCAAGCTGCTGCATCTTTTACTACTTCATGGAAAGATACATTTTTTAAGCTATTTAAACAGAGATTTATGTCTGGTGATACATATATTGAGACCCTGATACTGGTGCCCTCCTTACCCTTTTGCTTGGATTCATTACATTTAACATGATTTAGAATTTCAATTGCTGTAGGTTTCTGACTTATTATAGAAAAGGTTGGTGACACTTTTTGGAGCAACCCACTTCTCTAGCCATCATACAGGCAATCTGGAGTGATGTACATGCCCTACCTAAAAGCCTAAAAAAAGTGAGGTATATTTGGGCCTTCATGTGCCTCAGTTCACTGCTGTTAATAAGAAGGCATCTGAAGTCCTATAAAATGTGTTGCTTACTTAAAAGAAAATACAAAATTTTTGTTAGCCTCATTTTGAACAAGGATTAAAACCCCAGAAATTTAACTTTTATGGTTTAGCAAAGCTTTTCTGATAATAGTTACTGACAGCATCCCCAAATAATGGATGCAATTGTGGCTAAATGTGTATTGGCAAACAGGACGCACCGGAGACTGTTCGCTGGCCCTGAGGCCAGCAGGCTTGGCACAGCTTGAATTCGTGCAGTTAACCTCTTCCTCTCACCTCAAAACAGGGTGATGTCCCCCCATATCCAGCTTGCCTGCTGTCTTGTGCTAACCCCAGCCATGCCCAGGCAGTACCTGAAAGCACTGGTTGAGCCAAGCAAAACTGTGCCAGGGACCACACTGTCAGGTTAATGGTAAGGACAGACAGCAACACACCAGTGCTTGAGCCACACCAAATCTCTGTTTGGTTTTCTAAGTAGAGAGTGACAGACAGCAGGGAGTAATAGGTCTGACTCTAAACCAACACAGATCAGGAAAATCAGGAATAATTGGGCCACAAAAGGAAACATCTGTGAGCAGGAGGAAGATCAGTGTCATGGTCAGTTGAAATAACATAATTCCTAAGTTTTTTAATTTATCTTTTCAGGTTTCATCGTCCATAACTGTCTGACCACATCCCATATTTCATGTAACAATTTTCTTTGGGGAAATCGTTGCGTCCTGAAGACCTGAAATTGCACTGGAACTTGATTGAGTATGAGCGTGTGCTACAGCTTACCCAGAGGCTAAGTGGCCCTCATCTTTGTCAATGGACAAATGATTTGTCTAGGAGGAGAACCCACAGGAAGCGTTTGTCCACATGCAGACAGACCATGGTTCTGTGGCCAGCCCACACAGACAAGCCAGTGGGCTTCTTCGTCAGAGCTCCGCAAGTCAGGAAGTGCTGAAGACAATCGCTGGAGAGCCTGCTACCAGGATCTCATTGGGCTTCATAGGATTGTGACTTAGGGTAACGAAGAGGGAGGGGGTTAGAAGAGAACTGAGAGCTGGGGGAATAGAGACTTTGATTGTCAGTCCACAGAGAAACGTGGAATGGATGGGACTGCTCAACAATGCACTTGGCCAGTGGGAAGAATTATTTTTTAAAAAAAACTGAGAGTGTAAGCAGCTGTGCATGTAGGTTTTTTTAGTGGCTGCAGCCTGTCTTAAAAAGATAGCAAGCCATAAGTCCTCATGTCATCAGTACTTTAGGAAGAACTGTCATTTTCTTTGGTGCCAGTAAATACAGTTGCCAGAAATTAGTCCTAGTATAACTCAACTGTCTTTTTTTAAATCCCAGTGCGTATGCTTCAGGAAAACACATGGAACATTCATACAGAACAAGTAATATATTTTTTTGTTTTTTAATGTTGACATACTCTGGATCCTCAGAAATACGTAAGCAGGATTTGAAGGACAAATAATGTGACACTATGAATGCAATGAAATGCTTTGTCTTTAGAAACACTCCTTGCTGTCTGTCGCTTGCCATTCAAACCGGAGGGATCATTATCTTTTTCATCCATGGCAGGCAGTGGTGACAACTTCGACATCATGCTAGTGTGAATCCAAAGTCAGAGTTGAGATTAGGCACAGAGGTCTTTATTAACAGGCTTGAGCAGTGATTACTAATGTAACTTTTTACATTTAAACACTCTTGCACTGCTTTGAGGAAGAACTCCCAGATGAATCAGTATGTCTTCAGCTAGTGGTCCTGTAGAAGTGAAAGGGAAATCCTTGGAGTGTCTCCAGCCTGTTTTTATTGAGTGTGAAGAATGCTTCTTAGATTCGTAATTTTTTATACTATCTTGAAATTGTACATGTGAATGCAGTACTATTAAAATTAAGTGGTATGGAGTGTGAAAGGCAATACATGTTTTTTCTAAGTTGGTCCAAAGGTCTGTTAAAAAGCCTGTGGCGTTGTTTACACTAAGAAATTCTCTGTCTTATATTAGCACTTATTTATCCTTTGAATTAGTGTACACAACATTGAGGGGAGGTCTGGAATTCACATATGCATACATTTAATGCAGTATTACAATATATTTGCTATTTATCCTTTCTGATGTGTGTACATATTACAATTTATTTTTGTCTTTTATGTGTCCTGTTCAGTTTTTAATTATGAAGTGTAAGTATTTCTTTTTCTGGCAATAAAAGGTCTGTGTAGATGTGATTTTTACCTCAGAACCTGCAATAGATTCTTGTGGAATGTGTTTAGTTTATAAAATTGAAAGTTGTTGTTAGAGATGTCAGCCTAAAGGCAGGAAGGCAATTTGATGGCTAAAATTAGATACCTCTCTTTAGAGCTATTTACAACAACACCAGGTTTGCATAAATGAGGTGGATTATTTTAATGAAGAGCACTTCTAGTAACAGGAGAGTACTTTCCAACAGCTGTCACGCTCCATCACTCTATTACTTTTAAAGAGATTGGCAAACCTTTGTTAAAAAAGTAAGGTTTAAGTGACTGTTAGGATCCCTTACACTTTAGTAAAAATAATGATGTACAAGCCACAAAATATCAGTAACCAAATTAAAAAAGCCATCTACGTGCTTGTAGCCAAGAAAAGGAAGCAGCACCTTCCTTTTTTAATGGAATCTATAAGAGCCTTTAGGATTCCATCTGCAGAAAACAAGCTTCTGGAAGGCCCGTCATTTTATAAATATAGAAACACCACTTTGACATCAAGGAAGCTGTGAAAATGTATTCTTTGGCACTAAATCATACAGGAGTTAGCAGGGCATTAGAGTTAAGGTTTGTCAGCAATTCTGGTAGAATGCTAATTTTTATTTTTAGAATTTGAAGAGTAAACTTAAAAGTTACACTAGAATAGTTGTGCTTAAACTTTTTTTTTTGCTGATGTTGCCAAGTTTAAGAATGTGTGTCCAAAATCATATAAAGGTCTACTATGTTGACTTTGAAGTATAAAACACAGTATTTCACTTCAATGGAAATGAGTGGAGCAATTAAATAGATCTCAATGTTGCCTTAATCACGTTGAAACATTTGAAAGCAGCCAGGATACTGAAGGCAGAAAGACAGCTGTTGCACAGGCAGAATAACTCAAACAAAGGTAAGGTCAGACTATAAATACTTTATATGAGACAGTAGCTCCACCATCATGCCAAGGTACATACAGTTACCCAAGCAAACTAAAACTTGTTAAACTCTTGGGATGAAGTGAAAAAATTGACTTTGCAAGAAGATACTCCTCTATACTAGGCCTGGAGCATGGATGGAAAGTCATGTGCCAATCTTTTCGTTTTAAGAGTTAAGACACAAAGATGAGGATAGAGGTTCTGGCTCAGACTTCTTCAAGCTGAAGTTATGTCATAAGAAATGAGGATGCATAGGTGAGGTATCACTTAGGCTTTCCCTGTCCTCCTTCTGGGGTTGGAGGGGTTTTTTTTTAAAGTATTCACTACAAGCCATTGCTAGATGCAGAACACTAGCCTTGGTAGAGATACTGAGTTAATTTTTAATTTCTTACTATTTTGATAATAATCAGATGCGTTCTTTGGCCCACAGTTCAGCGAACTAATTAAGCACATTTATGTAACTGGACAAAAAGAGTTGCCTTTATTGGAACCTATGTAAAAACTTAGGTGGTATACTTGCAGAATTAGAACTATAAACTATCCATTGTAGATTGTACCCATACACAGACACAGAACTGTACATACTATTTTTATAATCTCAGTATTACCTGGCAGAAAAACAACAGCTGTAAAGTGTTGTCCATGCAATAAAAAATAATGAGAATTTGGTATGTCACCATGTGCAGTAAAGCAAGTTTGCTTTACGTTATTGAGAAGCCTGAAGTCAATTTCTGCTGCATCTCCTAGTCCTCTGTATTGATGATTTCAAATGTCTTCCAGTTGTATCAACAACTCATTGGAAATATTAGACCATATACCTGTTACGGTGTTGCATGTCTGTTAGAAGGGAAGAATTGGGGTAAGTTCTGAGAAATTCATGAGTGAGTAATCCTAGAGGTAAAAATAAAAAGATGTTAAAAAGGTGAAAAAATAACACTTTGATGCACAATATAGTACAGTCCAGTTGGCTACGAGGGATCAGTATGATAATTTTTATCAAGTTGGACAAATCATTTAAATGTCATCCACAATATATGACAAACCTTACACCCATGATACCTATGTTCCACAGAGTCAGATATGAACTCAGATGTCCACAGCCACACAACGAGAAAATGAGCAGCTTGAAGTAATGAGCAGCTTGGTTTCTGAAATTACCTCGTGTCACATTTATCAGTATAATCACACATCACAGCCTGTTGCTGTGGGTGCAAAAAAATAGATCCTTAATCAAATCCTAATTTCTTCTTCACATAAAAAATTGAAATGGTTCTAGAATGTCTCTTGTCTCTCTCTTCTTTCAGATAATACATATTAGTTTTTATAACTCAAATATAGTCTATCTGAATTCTTTTTTCAATTGTGCTATATACGTGACTCCAGTACAAAAAGAAATTTAAACTAAATGCTAATGATTTTTTAAGCTAAATACCATTTCAACTGGTGATTTGAAACATGGTAGGACAAGAAGCAGCATCTCTTCAAAATCGCTGTAAGTATTCATGGCCATTTGTAGGTCTACAAGACTGCATTTATTTGCTGGGTTTATCATTTACCTACGGTTGTGCATGTCCCTTGCTGTGGTGGAGTTTACCGACCTCTGATGTAGCGTGAGGCAGGGCAGCCCCACCATCTGCTTTGGCCCTCTGAGCCCCTCTTAGAGAAGCACCACAACCTCAGTGACATGGAAAAACCACATCAGATGAGCATCCGTTTTTTAACTTGAAAGCCAAATGAAAGCTGTGAAACAAAGTGATGAAGTATCCCTGATATTATAGAAACTAGACCCCTCCTTCCAGGTGAAATTAGTGCTTGGTTTCCTCAGAGATGCTTCAAACTCAGACCTGTAACTAGTAATACTACAGCTACATCAGAGAATTTGTTTCAAATTAACAGTCGCTTAACCTGACTATAAATTCAATTTGAGCCCCAGTTTTGTATCATCATAAAGTGCAAGAAGATCCAGCCAGCACAGACTAAAACCATCTAACCTAGTCTGGCAGCCTGGGAATCAACCCAAACCCCCCGACTGTCTGCAGCTGGCAAGGGTTGGAGTCAGGGTAGGGAGAGCCGCACTCTCACCTGGGTACCCGGCAGGACGGGTCTGTGTGAGCACTGCTGACATCCTGAGCAGAGACCAGAATATTGGCCCATGTCTTAATGTCTGTTAATGCTTTAATGAAAGTGCAAACCAAGCTAAAAGCCCACACTTGCATGAGACTGTCAGGTACCCATGAACTGTGTGTTTTAACACTTTCACGTCCTCTGTTTTTAATGATCTTCAGGAGTTAAGGCCTGTGACACTGCTGTAAACTAAACTGAAAATGTACTCAGGGTGACAAAAAAAAAAAAAAAAGGATGGATAAACTTGCCTCCTGCCTTTGGGAGCTTCCACGTCTAGTTCCATTACTGTTCATGTCTGTATTCTTATTATACCAAGATCAGTGCAATGCTCACTGATGGGACATAGATTCTGATGAACAGAAAAAAAGATATTCTGAAAGCTTTTATAAGGTTGATACAAAGATATTTTGAAGGTGAAATTAAAAAAAAAAAAAAAAAGAAGTAAATTCCCCAGAATAGCTTAAAACTTCTATTTAACAGAAATCTGAAAAAAAACCCACCAAAACTTAAGGAACTGTATCTATAGAGAGAAGGGGAGAAATGGAGTGAAATTACCATATATTTGCTTTAATGTTCAAACAGATTTCTATTTATTAACTTTAAAAATTAATAAGGTCTTGTATCACTTTGTGTTCCCATTTCGTTTCAAGATTTCAATGGAAATAAAACTCATATGATCTAGATACAGCATTTCACCAATATTTTCTAGAAGCTACGTACTGCATTGGATAGAAACAAAGAAAGTAATGGCATTATCTGTATCTTCTTGTTCAAGCATCATTCTTTATATTAAAAAAAATCTTGCAATACTATGTCAAATTTAACAGTATTTGAACATTGTTATGATATAGTAAAACATTGCTAAACATATCTCCTCTTCATTTCACTACATTGTGTGGTGGTATATTGATTTGTAAACTTGTATAAATTTTGGAATTAAAGAAATACTGTGTTTTGGATTATTATTTTAGCTGGTGTGATTTGAAACAAAAATATATTAATAGCTTGTTTGAACGGGCATCTGACTGTATCAGCAGGCTGGGAAGGGTGTGGAGATAGCACATGCTTAATCGCCTGCAACTGTTTAAATAGCTCTTAAGTTTAGGGGAGGGGTTCCTTTCAAAAAAATAGAATTCCATTTACAACCGAACCGCAAATCTGGGAGAGGCACAAGAAGACTGCAGCGCACAGACACCGCTGTACACACAGGAGCTGATAGGTTTGTGTCCCTTCCCGGCGTTCTGCGGCACAAGAGCTCAAACAGTAAATTATGGCAACGTTTGTGTGCCTTGCTTTGGACCCAAGTGTACCATAAAAAGTGGGAGATCACGAGCCTGTATTTCTCTGGCAGAGCTGCAATACACCAGGACAGGTTCAGCAGTAGGAATCATTGCACACCTGCCTCTTCCACGCAGGTCCGCACGGACACTGCGGAGCGATGACTCCAGCAAGGAGGGCTTGATCACACATCCATACCTGTGCAGGCTGCTAAGCTCCAGCAGGGTCTTAGGAGGGCCCAGTAGCGCCATAAGATTCTTACTTGCTGAACAGACTCTAAGGAAGCCACTATCACCTGAAATGGAATTTTCACTTGAATACATTGGAATTAAAATTTTGCATATAGAGTGCCACCTGTCAATACACACTAGGCCAGTTCTTAGAGTTTATTGTTTCTATTAATTTGATTAAAAATAGGAACAAATTATTCTTTAAGTAACTTTCTTCAATTTCATTAAATGTTTCTACTAACAAGTAAAGTAAGGCAAACAAAATTCAAGCCGTGGTTCCCCACTACCCATCATGCTAAATAGTTACTGGTAACTACAAAAAATGTAGTTAAATGTAAAACATTATCAGCTTAAAATTGCTTTCCATTTTAAAAATACTTTCCACATGTTCCATTACTTTCAAAAGATGGAAGGCTGTGGAGAATCAATACCAATAACTTTTCAGCGTATGCAAGGCAGATTTTACGTAATAATTATAAAATGCATGCATCTACTTGGCTCAGTGTGATTGAATACGGAAACTCTAAAGAAGTGGCAGATCTGATACCGCATTTTACACGGGTGTGTGATACCTGTGAATGCGAGTAACTGTAATTGTTACAAATTAAGGATAGCTGCTTCTTGAGGTTTTATCTGTAATGTAGTGCGTATATATAATAAACATATGCACATGAATATAGTCCAGTATCATCACCTGAAAAACGTATGAACAGGTAAACTTACCTTACACTTAGGAAACAGCCGACTAACAACAGAGCTGAGAGCAAAAGCTATTTTTTCCCACATCCAAAGTGATTCAATGCTCCTAGACCAGATATGAGACATGTGGAATGACAGTACTGCCACCAATAGATATGGAGGTCACCAGGTTTAGGGGATTGTGAAGTGTAATCCTGTCACCAAGTCTATGTACATGCACTTCTGTGAATGCCAGAGGCATGTCGGGGGCTTGGAAGCAATAAGGAGTAATCTAATCTACATCATTACCCCACAAATAAATGCTAAGTACTGTGTTTTCAACAGCTGAGTGATTCTGCTCTTAATTACCTTGTGAAAATCCAGCCCCGCTATTCCAGCTGTCGCTGGGTTTGCAGTACAGACATGCTATAGGGAGGGAGCTGTTGCTGTTGGGTGCAGTCATGAAAAATCCATTCGCAGCCTGCAGTCCAGGAGGGATCGTTGCTGACCTCCATGTGCTGCGGCGTGTGTACCCCACCTGCACAAGGCTGACAGCAACAGGACACTCACCGGGCACTTTTTGCAAGTCAGAGGAAAGTCCAGCCTTTGCACACATATATGCAGAGATAATCGGAATCCTCTGAGTAAGGAGTTCTTTCAGCTAATGGAGTGGATCAGATTAGATTATGCACTTATGTAAGAGTGGTGTGATGAAACTTGGTAAAGATTCAAGACTTCAGAAAACAACAGCCAGAAGAGTGAAGATCTGGGCTCTTTTGGAGCTTTAGTGACATCTACTGAAAACCAATGAAATCCACCCAAATATGCCTAAAGCTAATATTTTAGGGTACACGTATGCATATATATCTAGCTGCATACATATACACACACAATGTGGGTAACTTTTCTGAATTTTCAGTGAAAAACCTCTTCTTAGCTGTTACTGTTTTATTTACCTGTAAGCACGTGGGGAAAAAAATTGCTCCCTTCTGTGTTTTACACTTTCTTTTGAAAAGTAACAAAGCAGGTTTTAAAATACCAAGCATACTTCTCTTTTTTCTTAGCAAGCAGCCTATACGTGAGTGCCAGTGTTTGCGCACAGCCCACTACATGGAGTACCTAAAATTTA
Source organism: Mystacornis crossleyi (assembly GCA_013400655.1). Classification (NCBI taxonomy): domain Eukaryota; kingdom Metazoa; phylum Chordata; class Aves; order Passeriformes; family Timaliidae; genus Mystacornis; species Mystacornis crossleyi. The sequence goes on from VYZQ01021449.1 coordinate 42,078, forward strand.
TACAGCTTCAGTGTCACACAGCAGAATGGTTCAGGTTGGAAAGGACAACAATGGGACATCTGGTCCAACCCCCTCGAGCAGGGCTATCCTAATGCACATGGCACTCGATTGTGTCCGGACGGTTCTTGTATATCTGCACTGAGGGAGACTCCACAGCCTCTCTGGACAATCTATTCCACCGCGTGATCACCCGCACGGTAAAGAGGTTCGTCCTTATATTCACGTGGGAGTTCCTGTGCATCAGTTTCTGCCTGTTGCCTCTCGTCCTATTCCTGGGCACCACCGAGCAGAGCCTGGATCCAAACTCTTGACACCCTCCCTTCACACGCTCACAGACAGTGAGGTCCTCCCTCAGTCGTCTCTCCTCTGAACAAGTTCAGTTCCCCCAGCCTTTCCTCATCAGAAATAAGAATTCAAATATGGCAAAACGCTGTTAATACCAACACGTTATTTACTCCCGGTCATTCAGACTCAGCCCCCACAACCCGCCCATCCCCTCAGCGAGCCGAGCCCCGCCCCGCCCCCGCCGGCCCGGCCCGGCTGCTGCGCACGCGCGCTGCCCCTGGGCCGCCTGCGCCGCGATCTGCCATTGAGGCGCTGGCGGCCTGAACCACTCTTCACTACTTCGAGGGGAGAACTGGGAAAATGTGCCTCTGGTGGCATCTTGCTTGCGTCCACAGAGCCTCTCTTTTATCAAAATACTATTTCTCCCTGTGAAAAAGCTCATTTATCTTTGTTTTTTGACTGGGAAACAAAAACACACAAACCTGTTCGGACTGGCAACTTATGTCCTTCCCCCCGTTGGTCACTGGTCTAGCCCAAGATGGAGGGCGCAGCCCGGCCGTACTGACGCCGGGCCCGCGTGGGAGCGAGCGGGGTTCGGGGCAGCGGGAGCAGCCGGAGCGGCCGGGAACAGCGCCATGGTGAGTGTACCGTGTTCTGTACTCGGAGCTGCCTGGGGAAGAAGGCAGGTTAGAGCCATAAGTAGCCCCCAGGTTGCCTACGTCTGTTGTAACGCGTTTTGGTAGGTAGATAAAGCCAGAAACCTTGTTGGAAATGTTTTCCCGGGTCAGATGTGCTAACTCGTAGGAAAGGCTTTCAGCCAGTTGGGAATACTTGGAGGTTTTGTTGATCCAGAACGCGTGTGTATTTCGGTGTTGGAGCTGTGCCTGTGTAATGGCGCTGCGGATAGTCCTCCTGGCTGATGCTGAATTGCCGCTGTACGAACAGCTGTCTAAAGAACTCTCACGAAGCAAGATGTGTCTAGATGAATTTCCATATGTCAGTTTCCCGTGTTTCTTGGATGAAGTATGTTGTAGGTACTTAAAATTCCTTTCTAGGGCTGTATGTTAAACTGTATGTGTTATTATCAGGTATTTTTTGTACGATGTATTGCCATTTGGCAGCTGAATAAGCTGCGTTTGCTGTTAGAACATATGAAATGTCTGTTGTGCGTGTGGGGAGATGAATTAAGCTCCCACTGGTCTCTTAATGCTTTGTCTCCAAGCATATGTTTGTAAGGCATTGCCTTAAAACGAGTACAGCAACACGCTACAGAGAAAAGGTTCTCCTTAGATGCATTTAATATTTCAATTTTGTTAACAGTTAACCAAATGTCTTTTTGCAGCCTCACAAGAAAAAGAAACCCTTCATAGAGAAGAAGAAAGCAGTAACATTTCACTTAGTGCACCGAAGTCAGAGGGATCCACTTGCTGCTGATGATACTGCACCCCAGAGAGTTCTGCTGCCTACACAGAAAGTAAATACTCACTTTTAATACTGAGGTACATTAGAAAGTAAATACTGTTAATACTGAGGTTCATTCAGGTAAGAAGCACCATGGAGAAAAAAATTTGGTATGCAATTGTACAATTCAAGAACATAGCCTGAGAGAGGGTAGTTTTTAGTTCTGCTTATTAAAAAGAGGGGGATGTTGTAGGGAATTTCGTAGTTGTGAGTTACTGCCTGACAGTGTAAGGATGACTTAACTGGCATTAGAGGTGTAAATGGATTTTTAAAACAACAACAATACTTGCCTGACTCACTGTGATAAAACAGGCATTGTTGGTTATGTTGCTGATGGAAAGAGTGGTTCGAGGTCCTGCTCAGACAGCACCCAAGCATGGAACCAGCTGCTTACAACAGTCTAATTAGCTGTGCATTAGGGTAAGGAGTGGAGAGAGGACTACAAGGACTTTAGCATTCAGACACCCTCAGTAGATGTGTTACTTTTCCTTTTGCTAATAAGTTTTAAATGGACTTGAATAACTAAATTTTTATATATATATATATACACATTTATTTATTATACATTAGCCAAATGCATTTCTGTTTCTATTTTCTATTTTCCTGTCTTCCCAGGGGCATGAGGAACAAAGAAGGGAAGAGCAGCGCAAGTATGGTGTCTTCTTTGATGATGACTATGACTATTTGCAGCACCTCAAAGAAGCCTCTGGTCCCTCTGAGCTTGTCCCATCTGTGCGTGGACAGCAAAGCAGAATTGTCATCACAAGTGAGGGGCACATAGAAGATGAAATTCAGAGAATTTCAGTAAGTAGTATTTTTGCTCATGATAATGCTGTTCTTTGGAGCATTAACATACTGTAGACTCATCAATTGTGTGTGTATATATATTTATTTATAAGGATCTTTTTGACCCACAACCAGACTTGCCTACAAGTAAACCCAAAAGCTGACAAGGCAGGGTTTACTGATGAACATTATTTTGCTAGCACAGTGTTAAAACACTTCATGTACCCACGACAAACTTTTCTGTACAGCTTGCAAAGGTATTTGTTTGAACAAGTTGTGTTTTTCTGGGGTGGGCATTTGTTTTGCAGGTTTTTTAGAGCTTCTGAATGCTCTGGGAGTTAGGAATATGCCAGGTTGTATTATCAGCACACAATGTTTTTAAAGGGGAATGTAGCAGAAACCAGAGGGAATAAAAACAAACTTTTCAACTGCTGGCATAACTTGTAGAAGTTCATGATGCTGGATCACATTGGAGTGGAAAAACAGTAAGTGCTTTGAAGCAATGAAGTGTGCCATTGCCAGTCACTTGTAGCTGAGTGTTTGATTTAACCAAATACTGTAATTTTAAAGTCAAAACTAATGGTCTTAGTCAGAAGTACCTTTCAGGTACACCTTGGTGATACTACATAAAATATAAAGTTAGGTTAGGTATGTGTGTTGTGAAGCTTTTAACAAGCCTTTCAGTAAAGGGGTGATTTCAAATGTGTGTTAGTGTTCTCCAAAACAACAAAAAACAGTTAAAAATTTCAGTGTGCCTGCTGTACAACCATGCTCTAAAAAGCTTCAGAGATGCAAAAAATACTGTCTCTGTACCTGGAGGATATTGACATGAGAACTGATGCTGCCAGCACTTTACACAGCTATCATTGTATAACTCTGGAAATTTGCCACTGATAAAGTAGCATTTGTCGTAACATTTAAGTACCGCTCAGAGTTTCTTTTGGTCACAGAAGCATCCGCATGTTTTTGTTAATGTAAGCTCAAATGAGAAACTGAGAACAAATATATTATGATCGTGTTTTCCTGTTTCATTTTCTAAGGCTCCGTCTATTAAGTTGCCTTCCTCAGTATTTGCCACAGAGTTTGAAGAAGATGTGGGCTTGTTAAATAAAGCTGCTCCTGTTTCAGGTATTTTTTACTTTTCTGTAATGTGAGTTGCCATCTAGGAACTAGTTGGTAATTATAGCTTCAATTGTGGTGTTACATTTTTTTGGCTTATAACAGGCTCAATAGCAGACATAAGGAATGACCTGTGAGAGACCCATGTTTCAATTTGAAACTTATTTCTGTGATTCACTAATAAGAGTTCTTTAGCACTGCTTGGAGAGGGTGGAATCCATGAGCTCTTACTATTGTGTAGCAAATACAAACTAATAACAGGGGAAAACTGTAGATAATACCATTAATTTATTATTCTGTCTGTCTGAATCTGAGTCTGGAACTGAATTTTCACTCAATTACTTTTCAAATGCTGAGAAGTGTTTGCATTCCTTCATTAGTGTCATTTCAGTGTTACAGGCTATGAGGAGGTTTTTATTATGTATCCGTGTTTGCACTGAAGATCGACTCTACAGCTATCTCCACATTTCATAACAGAAAGGAATTGTAGCAGTTCTCTCTGTCCTAACACAAGGATGCTAAGGAGACTTCTGTTAATTGCAGTAGAGAAACACTTGGTAACCTTTTGTAATGTAGGCAATATTAGGGTTGGAGCTAATCCTGGTAGTTGATCATGTGGTACTTTAACCTGGATTTTTTTTTTAATATTCTATGTTAAAATACATTTATGGAAGCTTAAGACCTCTGGGAAATGTTTTTTTCTGAATGATAAAAATTGACAAGAGATTGGTGACTTACTCTGGCTTGTATCAAATCGGAAAATATTCTTGAGGAATTTTGTGATTCTTTGGCTTAAGCTTTCCTTACAGCAAATTTACAGTCCAGCTGGATTGGTTTTTATCCAGGAAAGTAGCTTTGTAATGTCAGAGAAATGTGAATATTGATGGTTTGTTTTTTTAACTTTCTAGGACCACGGCTAGATTTTGACCCAGATATTGTTGCAGCTCTTGATGATGATTTTGACTTTGACAATCCAGAAAATATCCTGGAAGATGATTTTGTTCTACAAGCAAATAAACCACAGAAGCGGTAGATAGAGCTTTGTTGAAATGTTGGCCATATGTAAATAGGAGAAAATGCTATTTTCTGTTGCATGTGGTGCTGTAGGAAGCCACAATGATTTCAGATTTCAAATGAAATACTTCAATGTGTTAAAAAACGTATTACCTTGCGTTATTTGGATGGTAGCTTGCAAAATCAAATTTCTTATGTTATCCGAGAGACAGGTTTCATTTGTTACTTTGAGCTCATGGATTATATGCAGTGTTTGGAATAATAGTGTTCTTGAACTGTTTAAAACATTGTCATCATAAAATACATCAGTAATAGTATTGACGAAGGCTAATGGATGTTTCTGGAATCTTTACAAATGCTTCATGTGATACCCCACTGCATTTTATCTACTTAAGTTTTGGTATTATTCTCATAATTTCATGAACAGTGAGAAATTTTGCTTGTTTTAATATTCAGGAATGCAGCTGGTATTTTTCTGCTTGGACATGTACAGCTGAATATAAACATAACTTCCCTCCCAATGCACAGATGCATGATCCAGCCAGCGATGCTTTCAGCTCTCAGACAAAAGTCTCACTCTTTGTCTTTTCCTCTCAAGATTTAAATCTGTTATTGCCAGATTGTTTCAGATAACCCAGCACAGGTCAGAGCTATGGAAAGATCCATGTATTATTCTAAAACTATTTTATACTTCTGTTCAGGGGACCAGATACTGAGGATGAAGATGAATGGGAAGATATGGAAGATGATAGTGATGAAAAGGATAGCTGCAGTAGTGATAAAGACTATGATTCAGAAGGTCCTCTGTCAGATGATGAGGTTAATGGACAGACAAAAGAATTCCTTTTTATGCAAGAAGAAACCAGGAGTCGTTTCACAGAATATTCTATGACGTCTTCAGTAATAAGACGGAATGAGCAGTTAACCCTGTTGGATGACAGATTTGAGAAGGTGAGGCAGCTCAAGAGTGTAACTTTGAAGGATGTTAAATGCGTCTTTTTCTATTGATTCATTTCATCAAGCAGTGTCCTGTATACCCCTGCAGATTTTACTGTGTTTAGCTGTCAGGGCATCAAGCCACTGCTCTTTCCATGTGTTCCACATTTAATACTGGGTGCATTAAGAGGCTTGTGTCACCAAGGTTATAGTGTTAATTGCTATTGAAAGGCCTAGCACTGATAGAGGTAAAACAAAATTACTCCAATGACTATATGAGCATTCAAAATTAGTGTTACACTTTTGTCTGAGAGGCTCAGTTCAACACAGCAAACCATATGCAGGTCCCTGGTAAAGTATACATTCATGAACTGATGTCAGAACAGTGGAAATAGGGTGTAACTTTCATTCTAAGCAGTGACGGGCTTCTTAAGACACAGATTGAAATAACGCATCAGAATAAGAAACATCTTCTAGAAGCTGATTTATATATTGTTATTATTATTATTATTAGATAACTTAGTGACTGCCATACTGAGAGAATACTGACAGTAGGGAGGAAATCTTACTGCAGATGTGTTTGGCAGTTGTTCAGCAAATGAGAGGGGAGAGGAAAAAGAGGCAAATAAAAAGAAATGTGTGGCTCTTCTTTAAGCTGTCAAGAAGATGCATGACAAATGTGGTCTAATTACAGATATTCACTTCTTTATTTTAGTTTTACGAACAATTTGATGAAGATGAAATTGGAGCCTTAGATAACGTGGAGTTAGAAGGCTATATTAACACCGACAATGCTCGGTTGCAGGAAGTCCTGGATGATTACTACAAAGAGAAAGCAAAGAAGTACGTATTCCCAGAAGTACTGCTTCGCATGAATAGTTCTGTAATCCTCTGTTTATACTGAAATTTTGGGTGTGTTGTTTCAAGTTCATGTACTCAAAGATTACATCCCACAATAAAAGCAGCTGCATATGAATTTTAGCTATTTGTATGATAAAATTAAGTGGAGGAATTTTGTTGGTTTGAGTGAGGTTATGCTCCTTTTGTATAATTGTATTGAACTTAATATAAGTAGTATCTAGAGACATTCATCCTCTTGAAATGCAGAAATACTTCTTTTGTTGACTGTGCCTTTGTCCTAATGGTTTTATTTTTTTGAGGAGGCTTACTTAAGGCAATTTCATTTTTGCTGCAAATTTCATTGGAAATCGCTTTCTTGGGTCGGGGGTTTTACTGAAGGGAGTCTGGGTTTACATAATTATACATTTTCAAGAAGAGAGAAACCAAATTTTTTTCTTCTCTGTTTTTTTTCAAAGTTGTGTGAAATTGGATGCTCTTGAACCCGATGAAGATTTGGACTCTCCTGCAAATGAAGAAAGTGAGGAAGAAAAGGAAGAAATAGTAGCTGTAGTTATTGAGGAACCAAAAGAAAAGTGGGATTGTGAATCCATTTTGAGTAAGTATTTTGGAGTTTGCTTATTTGTTTGTAGGATTTCAAAGTAAATGATAGGTGATTCCAGAACTTTTCCAACAGTGCTTCAGGTAAAATGGTTTATTCTCTGAGCACAACAGGAGGAATTTCCAAAACCTAAGTAGCAGAACAATTAATAATAAATTTACCTCAGTTGTATTTGCAAGCCTTTTTTGACTACTTTCCTTTTTCTTTCTGACTTAGGTACATATTCAAACTTATATAATCACCCAACACTTATTAAGGAGCCATCAAAGGTAAAAGTACTAAACTTGCTCTGGTGAATAACACCAGGAAAACTTGAGACAGATGTGTTTGTTTTCTCAATGGGTATCTGTTTTTAAAGACAGGGAGCAGAATGGGGGTTAGGGAGGGTGTTAGCCGCTGGTATTATTTCTTCATTAGAGAAGGGTTTGGATATATTTTTTTCTATTAGAAGGAAAACTGTGTCAGTTCAAAATTTCTGTAATAGCTGGGCAGAAACATACAGAGCAAGGAATTTCCTTTGTTGCTATCTGTGCTATACCTTTGTGTAATGTGTCTCACAACCCCATATTTGTTCAGGTTTATTTGCCTATGGTCTGAAACGATTTATTCCAGTTCTCTGGCCTTCCAGATGGTCCCCATCATTAGAGCACAGCTTGATATCCCCAAATTTGAAATGAAACCTTTCTCTTGCAAGCTTATAAAGGCATATTAAGTGACTACTTAAGTTTTTTACTTTTTCAGTAATATTTAAACAAAAAGGAAAAATGTTTTTCTTATTCTGAAGGCCAGATTCTGTCACATATGTGTTTGATTTCTTACTTAGGGATGAATGTGTGTTTTTGTGAGGAAGTTAAATGAGGAAACTTAACATTTATTACTGTTAAATATGGATCTTAAGTTTTTACACTGCTAAGGCAGTGTCATGTGCAATTCTTGGAGAGAAAGCTAGGGACCACTAATACATATGCACTCTCTATTTTAGGCCAAGCCAATAAAAATTTCTCAGAAGACTGGAATTCCCCTACATATCTTGCCTCAGAAAGGTCTCACTGCTAAGCAGGTGGAACGCATGCAAATGATCAATGGCAGTGACCTGCCAAGAGCATCACCACAGCCTCGCTCCAAAGCTGAGAGCAGAGAGGATCGCAGAGCCAGAAAACAGGCAATAAAAGAGGAGCGAAAGGTACTCCTGGCTGGAAATAAAACTTTGCGAAGCATTTCATGTTATCTGAATTCTGTCTTACGAACTTTTTTTAAAATCCACTTGTCATGTCTGAAAATAATGGGAAAAACTTGTGGGTCTCAAAGGACTAATTATTGCTTTTTTTAAAAAAAAAATCTACTGGAAAGAAAGTTAGCATCATACTGTCGTCCTACTGATTTCGAGTATCAAAACTTTGCGTCTGTTACTGTGGCCGCTACTGCAGATGCAACTTCGGAAGGAGCATCAGGTTTCCTTACAATCTAGAGTAGCTAAGGAAACAGTTACAATGTTTCAAATCACACAAAGTGAAAGGTATCCCAAAGAAACGGAAAATCCTAGTTGGCCACAATGAAATCCTAGCTGTCTTACTTAGGAACAAAAATTGCCAGCATAGT
>VYZQ01021449.1:64374-92827 GCA_013400655.1 Mystacornis crossleyi
CATCTTAATCATAGATGGGCTTCAGATTTGCACGCCTGGCACAACAGAATGTGAACATTAATTCCCTCCATACACTCTAATTTTCAGCTCTGTTTTCTGGCTTGAATTGAGTAGGAAGGCAAGGCAGAGGCAGTGGGGAAGAAGAGAAAACTAACCAGACTTTTAAAACTTACAGGCAGCAAGTTTTGGATCTGATATTAACTCTTCAGGAGGAGAGTCAGGATAGCTGTACTATCGTGTAACAGAGGGTGAAATACATCCTGTCTTCGTTCAAAACTGCTGTAGTGTACACAAGCTTCCCCACTCCCACGTGGTGACTCCTCCACTGTCCCCTTCTCTACCCACCTTTGCAGAAAGGGAAGGCATTTAGAAAAAGACAGGTCTGGTTTACTACTTAATACCAAGTTTGGCCTCTGCACAGAGCTCCCCGTGTTAAAAGTTACAGATCCAAAAAGATGAATGTACAGACAATATCTTGTGATAGTGTGATTTATAAAACGGAGCAATCTTGAAAAGGGTCTCAGTGGAGTCCTGCCTGTGTCAGGAAGGCAGAGAGCGGAAGGGAGAAGCGGGGAGCTCTTTGGGCTCACTTCCAGGGCAGGAATTCATGAGTGATAGCAAAAGCAGCTGCCATGATTCCAGCCTCTCTCCTCTCCTAGAGCAGTGCAATATAAGCAGCAGGACACATCTTCCTTCCTTGATTGGGGTCAAGCTCCTCTTTGAATTTCCACTGCTGAGTTCTTTAATGACTCTTATTTCTGGTCTTACTTTACCAACTCTAAGAGCAGACCCTCCCTTTCCTTCCCCCTCTTGGAGGAAACCAAGTCATGCAAGAGCAATAGTAGTTGTGGAGAAAGGAACTGGAGAATTGCTTTTTAGGAAGGACAAATTGCTGAAGGGCTTTCAGCAGAATCAGGACAGTAATACTTAAAAAAAGATTTTAGAAAGCCCCACAACATGTTCTTCCCAATGTTGCTTCACACCCAGAAACCCAGCTCTTGGATGTGCCTCAGCTGGCAGGGCACCACTGCTTCAGCAGTGTTTTGCTAATTCATAGAATCGATTAGGTCAGAAAAAACCTCTGAGATCACTGACTCCAACCTATAACCGAATTTCCTTGTCACTGCCCACCTGGACAATCACTAGGGCGTAGTAATCAGTGCGCTGAATTAGTCCAGGGAGTCTCCTGGAAATATCCCTTACCCCGGCTCCAGTAAGGCAGCAGACTTCCCTGTGGTATGAGTCTGGTTGACATTCAGGACCCTCAGTTCCCCTCAGAAGCAAGGCAGGCACTACAACCACCCTTGCTTTAATAGCTGTGGTTGTGATCCATCTGGTGGACTACACAGATCTGGGAGACCCCCCCATACAGAGCTTCTTCACCACTGTCACCTGCTGTCATGGGTTGACATCCCTTCCTGCTCTGCAGGTTTTTCTTCCTTTTGGCTCTGTTTTCCTCTCGTTTCCCGACCCTCGAGATCCGAGGCTTCACACCTATTCTGTAAGGATCCCTGGGAAGGCAAGGGAAGCCAGCAGGGGATTCTTCTTCCCTAAGCAGGGACCTGTTTGCATTTCCCCGCTTTTAGGTCTCCTTCTTCTGCTTGATGGCAAGAGAGGCACAGCTCCTCAGACTCTCACTGATCTTCCATCCGCTGCATTTCTCTCAGGGGTGGAAGGGTGCAACTCCACGAGTCTACTTCTCTTTTGCACTCTCTGATACTCCTCAGCTTCCACACCGCCTCTTTAAGCTCTGCCACCAGGCTGAATAGATCATCCACCTGTTCACACCACATGCAGGTGTCTTTCCCACTGTCCTCCGGCACTAAGCACCAGGCTCAGACCCTCCCTGCAGCCAGAGACCCAGATATTCGCGTGCTTCTCCAGGAGCTCTGCTCAGACTATTTAATTGTGAGGTTGGGAGTTGGTAGGAATAGGACAAAGATAATAAAATCTGCTTTTATTAATCCCCAGGATTTATTCCCAAAAGCAATTACTATTTACTGCGTTAATACCATAAGCATGCATTTTAGTATCCCAAGTGTTCTTCTAGAGGCAGGTCTTGTAGCTCTGCTAAGTTTGTACTTTGGAAGCTGATGGAAATTCATCATGGACACCTGCTGGTGGGGCCAGGTGTTGAACTGCATCTTGAGTGCTCCAGTAAAGCAGGGGAAATCTTCTCCTGTGGTGTATAAACTGTGACACAAGCTGCTCCTTTCTTATGGTCAGACTATATTCAGCGTCCATGCTGCTCACAAAGGTTTAGTGAGGCTCGACCACAGAGGAACATGGAGTTTCGTGAAGAACAAGCTGTCTGCTGTGCTGCACACTCCACCAGACAGGCTTTGGTAAGCAAACACAGTCACACTTGTCTTGTCCTGGAAGCAGATCTGCTAAATTGTAGTTTGTGGTGAGTAAAGGCCTATATCAATATAAGACTTAAAATTCCAGGGAAATTGATAAACACTTATAACAAGACACATGCTGAATGTCGTCTGGATGTTGCCCATAACTGGAGCCTTTTTTCTGATAAAAAAAGTGATGGAATATGACAGTACAAAAAGCATTGGACAACAACTTCTTCAGACTCTTCTACAGTTAGATACCAGGGTAACAGCTGTAGAGAGTCAGAAACCTGGCAGCTTTTGCAGTACATTGAGAAAGCTCTTCCTGTTTTTAGGGCTCTCTGCTGTTGCAAGGTTTGCTATTCCCTGGTCACTAGACACAAAGCCAAAGGACTGAGTCCCTTGGGGGAATCAGAAAAATGGAGCTAATTATCAGTCTCTTGAAGTGGGATCTTGTTTTGTTATAGAAAAGAGAATAATGTAAACAGTTCCTTTAGGAGAGTACTGGTTTGGGGGGGATTTTCTTTTAGGTTTTTTTTTTTACAGGTGTTGAAAACTCTTATTACTCTTTCACCTATTTTGAGCAGGAAAAATGTCTTGCAAGTGGGATAGGGTGGACCTTTTGCCTGTTCCTTCCTAGCACCACTTCAACAGCAATTTGTACAGTTTCCACTAGGGTCTATAAGCTCCTTTCTGGAGTTGAGTGACGATTGTGCATCTTTTTCTACTAGGATAAGCAACCATTAACTGAGAGAAAAATTCCAGCGTTACCAACTGCTGTGTTATCACTTCTGGAGAGAGTACAAAAAGGTGCTGACACAGACAAACATAAGGCAGGTAAGGACTTCATTTAGTCAGATTTGTGTTTTTTTTATAACAAACCCTGAGGTATTTGAGGTGGGGGAGGCATTTTTAAAGCAGATCTTAGACTCTGGAATCCAGTTTTCTGATAGAATAATGTAGAATTATAAAGTTTGTCTTTTTTTGTTGGAGTTCTTTGGGGGGTTTCTTTAGGGATTTGGTTTGGATTTTTTTTTTTTTTGTGGTTTTTGTTTGTTTGTTTGTTTATTTGTGTTTTGGGGGGTTGTTGTTTTTGGTTGGTTGGTTGGTTTTTGTGTGTGTGGTTGGGGTTTTTTTGCAAGTCCTGACATGAAATCCTAAACTCATCTCCATATGACACTTGTTATAAAAGAGAAAGGCCAAAAATTTCCAGGTGGATGTTGTTGATAGTGAATGGCTTTCCTCGTCATTATCTTGATCCATTGTGTGATCTGTATGCACAGAGGTTTTCATTTGGGTCCTCAGGAGGAGTTAGAGGTTCGAGGTTCTCAAACAGAAATATCTACATAGACCTAAAATATACAGTTTGGTTTTGAGGTTCTTTTTGCCAATGAAGAACTCCAAACCCTTAATCTTCAATTTTAAGATTTATTCAGTCCTTTTTACCTTAAGTCCATTTAGATGAAGTACGAAGCTTTGTGTGTTGTTGGTTTCAAATGCCCTTGTTGAGCCAGCCTTTAAAATTAACACCACCACTTCCCTAAAAAAATTCCCTCTAAGTAGGATACCACATAACATGTTTTCTAGAATCATTGCTACTGGTAATCATGACCTGTATCAGTCTATGTTTAGGAGATGTTTTTTAAAGTTATTTTAAAGATTATTTGTAGTATAACCTGTGAATGATAAGGCATACTGCTACTTGTCACAATATCTTTGATCCCTGCGTTTCTGAGGTTTATGAATTTATGCAGGTTATCATGATTTATGGCAAGTAAAGTTTTTAAATAATGATCTGCAGAGACCGCATCGGAAATACTGAAGAAAACAGGAAAATCTTTGGGTGCATCTACTGGGAAAAATTCTTCAGGAAAATCAAGGTAAGAAACTATTATTATTTTTTTAATTTCAACATTATAATGTAAAAAGACCTTGTTTGCTTTTGTTATATACAATATTCTGTTGCAGTGTTTGCAGTATGAGCTCCTTTTTATTAATTGAAGCAATCAATTTCACCGAAAACTCTGCAGAGCTCCTCAGGCCCCCGATACAGGATGCTGAGGATACTAATGTTGGTGTTAAATGTTCTTTGATTTGGAACCATCCTATGCCAAGTGGGCAGTGTCTGTGCTCTGCTGTGACAGATATCTTGAGAGGATTTGCTACTCCATAGTGCAAACCTCTCCAGCAAACCTTGTGCACTTACAACGTGCTTCCATTGCCCGAGTGTGGAAGATGCCAGCATTCACTTCAGTAATGATTATGTCAGGATAACAGTGTGGCGGTTCCTCCTTCTCCTCAATATTGCATTTCCCAGACCTTGATGTTTGGTGCTTCTGCTCTTCAGACCACGCAGTCAGTGGGGTTCCCATCTCTGGACATGCCAAGCCATGTCAGAGCAGCAAGAAGCCCTTCCAGCCCCTGTTTAAGGTGGTTGTGGTGCTGTTGCTCAAGAGGATGGCTCAGAGGGCCAGCATCTTGCACCCTGGTGAAATGTATATAACTGCAGAACATGAATTCCTAGCAGGAAATGTGGCCAAGAATGATTCCCTGTAGCTGGCAAGGTATTTCAAGCCTGGGAGGGAAGCTTGTGAGAGTGCTTGGAGCGTTGGATGAAAAGGAATTGCACAAAACAGTCAGTTGCAGACACATTCAAAGTTGTGGCAGGGTTCTTCTGTGTGCAGTTTTACTGTCCTTGGTTGCTGCTGGTCAGTGGCTGCATCCTTCAGCTGTGGGGAGGACTGCAATGGGCATGGAAGTGTTCAGTCCACAGCACCATTATCAGCTCTACCCACCGCCTTGATTTCGCCAGCTTCAGGAAAAACTTCTGTCAGTACCTAGTGGTCTCATCTGGTGTTCTCCACCCCCTGGATTACCTGGGATAATCTACCTGGGACTATGTTAACAGCATAGTAACCCCTGTGGTTATCACACAGGGTCTTGCAGACCACCAACAGGGATTTACTGATACCATCACCATTCTCAAGGTTTAGCCATGAATTCTGAAACTTGGGGCTTGACATCCCCTTTCCCTAGGGACACTGGCAAGTCCAGGTATCACTGAGATTGTGGTTGCAGCCAGTTGACAGAGGCTTGGGACAGCTGCTGCCCCCAGCAGCTCCCCAGGACAGACATCCACACTCCCATCTAAAATAGAGAACAGCGGAACTGTGGAAAGGAGTGGCCTGGGTGAGCTTACAGGTGCTCGGTGTTGGCAACTGCTGCTGCATGTTCTGTAGAACTTGAGCTTTGCCAGGTGCTTCACAGAGCACTTTGGGCAGGTAAGAGATCAGTTTCAGTGCTACCCAAGAGCACTTTTCAGCTGAGAAAGCAGATGTGAGAAACTGGCTTTGAGTGGTGCAAACAAATAGTCTCATCCTTAATGTGCCTGGGAATGGTTTCCAGGATGAGCTGCTCCATCACCTTCCCATGAATATAGGTTTAATTTTCTTAGATAAAATAGAGTAAAATATAAAAGCTCCTTCTGTAATAAGAAATAGCAAGTATATGACTTGTTGCTGCTTTTAGACCACAAATGGACAACAGAAGATAAGAGTGGCTGGTCAGCAAGGATGTGTTTAGGCTTTCTTCTGACACATTGTGGAAGATCTTAAGCAACACATTTTTCCAGGACTACTTCCACCTGAAGTGCTACAGCAACCAATAAAATAAGAAAACTGAAATTCATTGGGTTAGGTTTGGTTGGGGTTTTTTTCTCTCTAGGCTACAAATCTCATTATGCTGTCCTTTTTAAAGTTGTGAGATTATTTGTATCTGTTGCCAAGATTTAATTAAACGATTGCCTACACGGGATGGACATTACCAGCAGTTCATTCAATGGTTTTAACAAAATGTAGGAAGATCCAGTACCATGTGATTTTCTTTTTCTTCCCCCTAGTGCTTTGATATATTGATCAAGACAAGTGAACATTGTGGAATTTCATGTGAATATTTAATAGAATCTTCCAGTAAACTATAAATGATAGTGATTGATATGTGATAAATGGCCATGTATGCTGTGTATCTTCTTCAAAGCACTTGGAGGTCAGGCTAAAACCAAATCTCATTCTTGCATTAAACACTTTAACTGCTTTTAGAAATTGATCAACAAGCCAGAAATGCTGTGGAGGTATATCCCCTCTTATTTTTTTGGTCACTTGATCCACTGTCAGTCTTGGATCACCTTGCATAAACTTTCAGTGATGCAACATATAGGGGCTTTTTAGCCCAATAATTTCCATTAAGGCTTTCAATTAAAATCCATAAGGAATTTTCTTACCTATTAAATGCTCATGAAGTAAATGAAGATGAAAAGTAGTTGGACACAGCAGTAATAAATACCCTATTTTAAAGAATTTAATTAAACTACTTGGACTCTAGCTAATAGTGATTAGATGGAAACAGGAAGGATGACACTGAAGCACCTGTAACTCTTAGAGCTAGGAAAAGCGGGCATGACAGTAGCCTCAATGTGTTAAAGCAGTGCTGCTTAGCCTTTCTTTCAATCCAGGAAAGAGGAGAAAAAACACCAAACCCATACACTGTGCAATGCTACCACAGTTGCTTTCTTTAACAACCAAATAAATGAATCCTCAAATTTAGAGCAAGGTTTACTGTATTTGTTGTTGTGTGTGTGTCCCTGTTATTTTCTGTCTGCGTATAGAAATGTAGGATTTCACAGCTTAGTTTCCAAAACTACACCAAAAAATATAAGGGCAGGAATGGTGTACTGAGGAACAGCATTGAAAAAATTCCACTAGAAAGGAACCTATCATTAATATATGGAATATACCATCCCTGTTCAGACTGGTTACGGAAAACCCTCTGAAATTAGCAGCAAAGCATTGATTAAGAAAATGGAAAGTTCCAACAGAAAAATTTGGTAAATACAACTGAAGGAAAAAGAAATGAGCTTGGTTTCTGATAGAGGATGGGAACTTAGCAGGAACTACTTGTTTTTACACAGAGGATGCAGTATTTTGTTCCATGTAGTATAATTTTAGCTTCTTGACATTATTTCAGCAGGTTTACATGTCTTTTTTTTTTTTTCTTCTTTCATAGAAGGAATACATTTTTTTAATGAGACCAAATGTTTACTAAATTTCATTCTTTTACAGTATCATTGGATTATAGTAATTCTGGTTTTTATTCACCACATACTGCTCTGCTTCTACAGGTTTTCAAGCAGAGTTCAGATAAAAGAGTATTTTTATCTCTATTTGAATGTGAGGTAAAATACCCTAAGATGTCCCAGATCTTTCTCGCCCATCTCTTAGCTGCTGTGCCATGGCCTATCCTACCTTCTCCATGGCAGTTCTCCACCTTTACATCCACTTCTCACATTTGGAGGAGGAATGGACTGTGCCAGAGAGGAAAGACTGGTCAGTGCCTGGGCTGCTGCCTTCCTCCACCGTACCCCCAGTGGACGTGGGGCTGCCTCCCCACACTGGTGCTGTCACAGCCCTGCATGAGCCAAAGGCTGTGCCACCAGAGAGATGTCCTGCAGCTTGTGCCTCAGCTACAGATGGCCTCCGAGAAATGCTCACAGAGGCCTCCCTAACAAACATGATCAGAAAGTCCAGTCCCACTTCCAGTATTAGATGACTCGGGGGTATCTCACATCTCTTGAGTTGCAAGAATTTTAAAACAAAATTTCTTTTTTTTTGAAAGCATAACTTTTTGAAATAACTTGCCTTTCTTTGTCAGGGGACATCATCAGCTTCTGCTACATTTATGATGTCAAGAATCTGGAAAAACAAAATTGAATGGGCTGATGGGTTTAAGCACTATTGCACATTTAAGGTTTGCTTCTGTGCTTTACCTGCAGACACCATCACTGTGTGCTTTTTAAGCACTTTAAAATGCATCAAAAGTGGTTATTTTCTTTTTATTTAAATGAGACTTGGTCTTTAAGCATTGGTGACAAATGCTTATCATCTTTCCAAATTTCAGAAGAGGGTGAGATCAGACAGCAGCACCCCTTGGCAGCCCAGAGCTCAGGCACCCTGCTCCCAGGACTGAAAGAGCAGCTGAAAGAACGTGCTCAGTGTTTGCATATTGTTTGCTTCTTAACATCACATTTAAATTCGAGGACAAGTATTTCAGTAATTACTGACACCTCTTATAAAAGCACAAACCAAAATGACAAAATGTGTATGATCAGGCAGTGCTACAAATTTTTTTTGCAGCAAAGGTGTTTTTTTTTGTAGTTTAGTTTTTTGGGTTTTCTTACAAGTACATAAGTTTGGATGAAGCCAAGTGAATACAAGTTGCGCAAACAAGGAAAAAATACGGTTAAGTGAATATACACACACACACCTTTCCAAGTCCAGACAAAAACACAAGCCTAGCTGTAGAACGTGCATATAACATTGTTTGCAACATTTTCCCCATTCTGGAACTCATAATTTAAAAAACTACTCACTGGACATGATTGTGCAGTACCTGTTCTTCCTCCTGCTGTTGTCATTACAGGAATGATCTTAAAATTCCTTTTGGTTTGTCTTATGCCAAAAATTTTCATAACAAAAAATACCCTTCGGCACTGCATCTGCAGAACATATTCACTCATGAACTGCAATAAGACAACTTTTCCTTAATCCAAGTACCAATCAACTTGTAAGAATATTCAATGACGTTGTACAACTACAATGATCCATAGCTCAGTAACAGCAAAACAGCAATCATTTAAAAATTATTTTTTATTTGAAGCTCTCTGGAAATATTCCTGTGATTAATGAGGGAGAAGAGAACATGCTTGCTTCATGTTATATTTGTAATGATCATTGGGTACTATGAACTCTCTTTGAATTTAACGGAAGAGTAGTTCTTGGGGTTTGAGAATTTACTCAGATTCAGAAGTTCTGTGTCTGTTTTAGCTACAACAGAATCCATTAGTAACTGCGCCATTCCCTAAAACCATGACTGTTTTTTATAACTATGGGTTAGGCAACAAAGTAAATTGTGAAGAGTTTGTTTAATAATGTCATCTACTGGAAAATGTGATTTTGGCAATTTCTGCTTATTCACGCATCAGGTGATGGGACTGTCCCACCAACACACTGTCCTCTGGAACTGTTCATGGACAATTTACCCCAGGAAACAAACAGAAGTGTCCATGGTTCTAGTCTGCAAGAAACAAAGGCTGGACTCCCAATGTTTCTGAGCAGAACTCCCATAAGTAAAATGGCCTCAACCATTATCACACCCGCTAATTTCAGTCAACACTTCTAAGGCAGCTTCAGAACCTGGTTTTGAACACGGCCCAGTGTCAGCTCACCACCACAGCCCTTGGTGCATGGGCCTGCCCCTGGCTCCACAGGGGTCCCGCTTGGGCACAGGCTCCCCTGGGCCAGGGTTGGCTTTCTGTGAAAGCCCACATTTTCAGATAGTTACAATAATAATTTCCCAGACTAAACAAAGGCCATTTTTGTCAACAAAAGGTGAATAAAGGCCCCTTAGGTAGGATGAATTATTTTTTATTAACTATTAAATTAATCAAGCTGTTGACCCAATGGGATAACATAAGCTTAAATTTAAACAAATGCTCAAGTGCTTTACTAAAGAGAGAGAGCAGTGTCTGATGTCTTGACAGATTCAGCTCTAAACGAAAATTAATGTTTTGTTCTAACCTTTAAGACAATTCACTTCCCATTCTAAGAACTGCACGTATCCAAGACAGCAGCTCTTAACAGTCGTTCAGAAGTGGTGGTTATTCCCAGCCCTAGGAAAAAGGCAGGAGAGGCACACAGCTGAACTGCCTGCCAGAAAACAAAATCTAGTTTAACATTATCATAAGAGTGATGATCTTCATTTGAATAAAGTGAAACGAGGATGTAATATTTACTCTTGGAATGATTCTGATTTAAATTAAGGATTAATAAAGTTCATTATTTAAGTGCTTAACAGAAATCTATCTGATGTCGATAAATCGTTTGTTACATTTGTCATGTGTACAAATTTACTGTGATTTATTTAAATTGATTTCTTTGTGATTTCCCCCCTCTTCCCATTCACCCTAACCGTATTTCTCCTATTGCAGCAGCCAGAGTTTTATTGTGCCTGTTATGATACTTTGCTGTCATTGAAGATAGTTATTCAGTTGTTTGCCTGAAAAGTAAGAAACAAAAATATAGAGGGAGCTGAGGGAAAATGTTAGCTCTACTGTTGTCATATGCTAAAAAACTAATAGTATGAAAAATAGAGCTTATTGTTTATTAACATCCTGAATTTAACTACCATGTTCATAACATGCTTTGAAAACATCTGGGGCAGTTTATCTTCAAAACAAAACAAAATCAAAACCACCCCGGTCCTAACAGATTTAAGTAAGAAGCAGAGTCGGGGAAAGACCCACACAGGGTGATGGTTACTTGAAGGCATGGTGAAAGTGAGGCAATGTTACAGAACTTGTAGTGGATGGAAAGGAGCGAGGAAGATGATGCAGCTGGTTTATGGCCATCCCACCAGTTGCTAGCTGAAGACCTTGCTGTTGGCCGAGGCCATTCAGCCTGTGTGATGGTTCCTCTGAGCCAAATGCCATGGTGATGTCCCCAATAGTGTTCTGGTTGTCACCTGGTGGGAGCTGCCAGAAACCCATCACATGAGTGAGATCCATGAAAGGCAGGCTTGCAGTTTCAGCTGCTGCCTCTGCCTCTTTGTGCACTGGGTACTTGTTAGTATCCCCTACAGGCCCTGAGGAAGCTTCTTCCATACTGATTTTGTGAAGAGACTGAGGTTCTGGTAATGGCAGGTCCTCGAGAAGATGCACATTGTAACCTTTAACATCCACTTTTATCGGTAGATTCTTGAGGGATCCTGCTGCAAATGAGGTAGAACCAAGGTCATATTTGTTAGGCTGATGAAGGTGCACGTTGGTAGGGACGGCTGCTGAACATGGTGTGGGAGGGACAGCTGGGAGACTGTCTGCACAGCCCATCCTTTGCAAGTGAGGAGAAGACTCAAGAGAAAGAGCAGTTTGTAAGCTTGGCTGGGAATGAACATGTGAACAGTTGTAATCCTCTGTTTCTGAACTATTCACAATCCCGTTCTGCACAGGGACCCTTTCAGGAAGAGGGGACAGCATGCTGGCATCTTCCTTCAGTCTGTATGAAAAGAGCTGGTCAAGGAGACCCACTGAGTCACCATTCTGCAACCTGCTCTTCAGCAGTTCTTGTGGATGAGTCTTCCTAGTATGGCGTGTCAAGTGGTCCTTCCGCCCAAACCTTTGGGCACAGAACTGGCACAGGAAGTCTTTGCAGCCTGTGTGTACCACCATGTGACGTCGCACATCTTTACGGGTGTAGAAGTGACGCTCACAGTGGTCACACTTATGTTTCTTTTCCTTCATGTTGCCAGTTGGTTTCCCTGCATGACTTTTGAGGTGTTCCAACAGAACCTCGGTACCGCCAAACTCTTGGGCACAGACCCTACAGGTGAGGTCCCCGCTGGTGGCAGCATGAAGAGCCAAGTGTCTCTTATAGCCTAGCTTGGTGTTGTACTTCTTGCCACACTCTTCACACTTGAAGGCCATCTTGTTAGGGTCATGAGTCTGAAGGTGATTCTTTAAATGGTCTTTCCTGTGAAAGGTCTTTTCACAGTAGCCACACTGGTGAGATTTCTGTGGAGAATGAGTGGCCGAGTGCCTAAGAGAAAAAAAACCAAAACATACACACAAAAAAGTTATCTGTGTTTATATTTATTCTAGTACATTTACTCTTGAAGCCTCATAACTTGAAAACACTGGAACTCTTGAAGGAAGCATTTTCACAACTTCTCGGGTTATTAGCAAAAGCCTAAATTTTTGGGGGGTGAGGAAGGTGTTAATCATAAAGCATAGAGTAGATTAAAACTGCTCAACATCATCTTTTTGAGTAGCCATCATAATTAAGGGAGACTAGTTTTCTCCAATTCTGTCAAAAACAGGAATAATAAAAACTGGACCTCAGGGATTAACTGTCACTAGAACACCCCAAAGGAAAAAGATGTCTTTTTTTTTTACCCCCACACACCCAGTAGAAAAGGAATGCCTTCAGAGCTGTACCTGAGCAGTTTATATTTGGAAATGAAGGCTTTTGTGCATCCGTGCTGGGAACACTTGTAGGGACGCTCCCCTTTGTGCGCATAAGTGTGGACTGTGAGCTTGTCAGTGGAATCAAATACCTTCCCACAGAGTCGGCAGGGATAATTATCTGGCTGCTTCACTTCTTTTCCCTTCAGCAGTGAAGACCGACCATTTCTCCATTTAGGTATAAACCTTACGAGAGCATCACAAGTGCTTCCTGAGCTGGCACAGCTGAACTTTGCAGCCGAGGAACAGGAAATAGTTCCAAAGCATTGAGAAATGCTTTTGCCTAATGATGCTCCTCTCAGTTTCCCTTTGAGTTTGCTTTTTGCTTTTACAGGTCCCAATTTATTTGGTGGTCTGAACCTCGTAGGAAGGACTCGGTCTTTATGGATGCATTGGTGAGATTCCAGCAGAGGAAAAGTTGCAAAAGTGCTTCCACAGGTGGAGCATATCCAAGGGTCTACGGGCTCTTTCTGCAATGAGAACAAAGACAGGTCTTTCTTACCAGCCATTCTCAGGAAAGGTCATATTCTTCTCACTCATCTTCTCCTGGGCTTTTGCAAGACCCATCATTGTCTTAGGTGATATTTCCTTCCATGTGCTACCACCCAGTTGTTCAACTGGCAACAGATTCTCTTGAAGAGTACAAATTTGAAGGCAAAGTAAAGTTGGCTAAATACTGATTTACATGGTTTTGTTTAGCATTTACTGTAACAGTCCTCAGTCCCTGACCTTTGATCATCTGTGCTTACTGAATTTCAAAGTCTCTACATTTGCTGCATTTATGAAATTACTCATAAAAGCAGTTGTAAATTGTACTTTATCCTTGGACTGACATAGTTTATCTGCCATTTCAGCCACACAAAAATGGGATGGGTTTCTGCACAAAAATGTGCTTTAGCCATACAGATTTCCTGGTGCCTTGGGCTAATTCCATGCTTTACCACACAGCAATGGCCAGTGGCTGCCGGAGGGACTTCCTCACTTAGTCTGACATTTGGCACTAGACTTTCACTAACTGGATAAGAAACACCTTAGGTTTGGGGATCTCAAGCCTATCCTGACTTAAGGGCTTTTTGCCTTTTTTTTTTTTTCTTTTTTTTTTTTTCCAAACAGTGTATTATTTGGGAATATTATTTCCATGAAAATAAGAGCTCTACTGGATTCAGCTGAATTCACTTTAAATACTGATATTATAAAAATTCTGATGAAAAACAATTACCAAAAAATTCCAATCACTAATGAAATGTACTTCCAGTTAATACATGACCATGTACTTCCTCAACTTCATCTACCTTTTATGTAAGCTTCTCATAAACTGTCCTTCTTTTTCCTTGCTCTTGGGCTAGCTTGCTCTGGAGAGCATGGTGAGGCTGTGTCCACTCCATCTTTATTTCCAGATTGAGCCCTCCTCTCTGCTGAGACTCACGTCTGATGCTGTGGCTCTCCCACACCTTCCGTGTGGGGTATACTCTGAAGGCCTCACAAGCCTTTTTGAAGCATGAATTCCTGGTTCATTTGTATTCCCTGTTTCACATTCCTTCTAGATTAAGTATTGATTTTCACAGACATGTTTTCAACACTTAACAAACTTTTCCTATCAGTTTAAGGACTTCTGCTATGATACAGAAGGGAAGGTATTTGAATTAGTAGAGAAGGGTTACTGAACAGGAAAGACTGAAATAATTAGTGGCTACTCTGGCCAATCAGTCACAGCAAAACAAGGGGAAATGGTGAAAGAAGTCTGAGGCTGGACAGCTTGGTTGTCCACAGATTAGTGCCAATCTTAAGTCTTTTGAATACCACAAGTGGTGCCACTTACTTCTGATTACATCTGATGGCTCCATTGGATTACAAACACAGGAGAGGAAGAACAACCTTTCTCTGAGCAGCTGTTTGTCTAAAATTGCTAAAAGTACTGTATGGTCTACACTTGCATTACTAGAGTTACATAAACAGAGAAAATAAACATGTAAATAAACCATAATTTAATATATCTAGTGAAGGCTTCAATGCAGAGTAGTGATACTTACTGCTACTGGAGGCAAAGGAGACACATCTGATTCTTCTTTAATAAAGACTGCAGAAGCTTCCATAAATTTGGCGTAATCGGCAGCATACCATACTTTCAATTCTGTGTGGGGTTCAATTGGCTGTGAATGGGAAAAACCAGCACATGTTTACTTCTGTCAATTTTCCTAAACCAAACGACAAGAAAGACAGGTGGGGCAGTGGTGTGCAGTGTTTTGTCCTTACCCAAATTGCATTTTTGATTCTGTTCAAATTATTGGTAACTGAGTTTCAAGATTAAAACGCTTTTTGAGCATTACTACCCAGTAGGGCTTGACACTTTCTGTTTCTAAAAGCAAAATTGTGTATGCACAATTTCCCCCACCTCCCGGTACTAGGGGGTCGCCAGTAGCAGGAGGGATGCCTCAATCCTCACGGCCTTTGCTCAGCGAGATGTATTTGTCTGTGATGTTCAGACATCCGACAATATCCAGTCTTTTCAAACAATATCCCATGCCCATTCCTTGATGTCTGGAAGCCCACTGGACAAAACGCTTAACTATAGGGTACAGACAAAGGAAAAATGCATCATGAATGCACAAGAGCTTGGATGTCTCCTGGATAGGTCACACTGAACATGGGTGCAGAGCTGATTGATATGTGGACCACAAGGCAAACTGGCACCTTTCCATGCGTTGGCTCTAATGTGTCAGGCTTGCTATGAGTGTGCTTTATTGTAACTCTGCCCTCCTTCCACTGAAGCCTTCCCCCACAGGATTAAGGGAGCTTGTAATCTGCAGTCTCCCATCCAGTCATGCTTGTCCAAATCTCTCCTTGGACTGGACTATGACCTCTTCTGACAAATACTTTCAGTCAATAATATAGCAAATAGAAAAAGAGAGAAGCAATTACACTCGCTGGCTAAAGATCTATTAGTTCTTTAAATGCAAATGAGAAAACTAAACTTTGGGGTCATGATTTATATGACTCCCTAACCCTGTACACAATTTTCTTCATCTATAATAAAGACCAGTGTTACTGCAACAGGGGTAGAGCCAAACTGCACTGTACATGTAGTTTTATTTTAACTAAGGTAAACACGTGCCACTGAAAAAAACCCAAACTAGACAGGAAAGAGAGCAGCTGAGTCCTATTCCAGAAAATGTGACATCACAAAATCCACTTATTTTGTAACATTGCTGTGGGATAAGCATGGTAGGGGAAAGAAAACTTAGATTAAGACTGCTGACAGGTGAAAGGTAATTGTGGGTTTAATTCTGAAAACTGAATTTTTGAACTCCCAAGCACAAGCCTGCCTGCTAATTACAAACAGTCTAGGTTAGGTGTACATTTTGATAACACCTGGCCTAAATATAAATGGTCTGTCCTGAATTCTCCACTCAGTTAAGGACAAGAGGCAGAGCCATTAACTAGGAGGCTCATCATGCACTGTGAGACATACATTTGAGGATGTCTTGAGACATTGGCCTGTGACATCTGAGACTGGTACCGACAAAAAACTGCACAGCGTGACACTGTCATGACTTTCTGCCCAGCATTCCTGGACCAGCAACCATCTCCTTTATGGGAAGCTGAGATGTGGTCAGTGTGATTTCTGAGGAGAGCAAGTGCATTACTATGTGAAATAGTCAAGTAATTCAAAAGCTTTAATCTCATTAAAACTGACATTAAATACCACTATGCAAATCCACAAGTTGTCTTTTACTCTGTGCCACCAGTGCACCAATAAGAGAACTGCAGCACCCACTTGAAACTCTCCTGGGATCAGACCAACAGCAACCATGGATGATTTTTATTTCCTCATAATTCTATACCTTTTAAAGCACTTATTTCTAGGTATTGCAGCCATTAGGTCAACAAGTAAGCTAATGGTGGTGGTAGTATGTCACTTACATGTGTGCTGTAGCTTCATGTCACTGAAATATCATTTCTTTGTAAAAACAGTGAGAAGAGTAGCCAATCCTACTCCCATCTTAATACACTTCGTTAAAAGTATCTTGAGAAAGTATCTTCTTAATCAGCCCTAAGCCAGCCTCACCGCGTGACCAGCAGGGTGTGCCTAAGTGTAGCACGAGGCCATCGCTTTCACTGACCAGGACAAAATCTGCAGGATGCCACAGTACACTGAACGATACTGGGACTTTGGAGAAATAAAACCCAAGTAATGCCCTATGACACACAGCACAGCAAAGGTTCCAAGACATATGCCTCATCCCAGGACACTCATTGTGTCAGCATACAGGGCGCAACTCACCACTAGTGCCAGTGTGCAGAGGTCTGCTGAAGTCAGCAGAGAGCTGATTCAATAGAATTTAAATTATACCGGAAATTTCAAGTTACCAGTTTATAACAACTACTTCTTGGAAAAGTTCATGATTCCTAAATGTAGTATTAGTAATCCTGTCAATTTTACAAGCATATCATGCATTTCAAATTAAATTGAACTCTCAAATGATATGGACTGTATGAGAATCTCAAATACAGCCTAAACAAGTCTCAGAGTAGCATATACTGTTTCACATTTTTCTTTTTTTTCTTAATTAATATTTTAATATTAATCTCAAAACCAACTATACTCCATACTGTTATAAAAGGCTTTCAGGTTATGAAATGTTACTCTCTCATCGTTACTATACAGTTAGTATTTTTCTCACTGTGCAGGTGGAGAAACAAAAATGAAGAAAAAACTGTAAATACTACTATGCCACAGAAATACGTGCCAATCTTGGAAATGAAACTGAAATGCTGGGTTTTAATTCATAGTAACTTCTTTTCACTGATTTTTTTTTTTAATGTTGCTCACAGTGACACACAAGCGTTATGTTCAACAAGTAGATTTCAGTTTCCCAAGTGTGCAAAAGTTATTTCTGGTTAAAACAAACACTGCCTAAAAAAGTAGCCAAAACAATAAAAAACAAGACTGTATGTTCTAGTTCCATTTATAAACACAGAGTACCTTGTTCTCTCTCTTCAGACAAAGATGTAGCCCAGAATCTCTAACATAAACTGATCATTTCATGGCAACATTGCAGTATTCTAAGTTTTGCAGTTACATCTTCGGATTTAATGAGCATGGAAAATTGTACATGAAGATTCACTTAACACCATGTTCCTGAGTGCAGGGTAATGTGCTCAGAAAACAATACATATCCAGAAATGTAACAAAGGAAAGGAGTTTGTTTGTTATTTCCAGGATGAAGTACTGTTGAATGTAATAATGCCAAACAATGTCACCATATAGCTACCTGGGATTGATGAGCGTTCAGTTTAAACACTGTCATAGTGAATGATTTTTCTGTTTCCCTCTGCCCAGTTTCTTCACTACCCACAACAGCAAGTACACAACACCTTTTCCAGACAAACCCCATACACTGCTTGCTTTACTACGGATTAAATGATGTTAAAGGTGGTCCATATGTAATGATCCCATTGGCAGAATATAATCAATCTTCCATTGTAAAAGAGTTAGTCTTTCAGAACTTTGGCCTATAAATTTTCTTTTGGATGACAGCTGAATCAATGTAGGTTTAACTACCTTAACTGTTGTGAAGTAGACTTCTCCACAGTGCTGATAAGCCACAAGGGTCTGTTCTTCTTGGTTCCGGGCTAGCCGGACAAACATCATCCAGTTTCCACAGTCTTCATTGGGAGTATCCAGAAAGTACTTCCCTCCATCTTTCAATACCTGAAACAAAGGGAGAGAACAGAGAACAAACATGATAAAACCAAGTCCTGTATAGAGGTACATCAGTTTTCTTTAACTTGCAATCACAGCTATCAGTCACCTACCTTGTTGTGGTCATATGTCCCTAGAAATCATAGTTGTTTTGAAATAGATCATTCTTAACGAACACTGAGTGCAAAAGAAAGTGAAGAACGGATACCTGCTGAGCACCCGGCTACTAAAATAACTGTAGGCCTTTGTATGTATTTCCAGTTTATATTTCATCATTTTTATGTTATATGAAGATAATATTATAAGAACTAAGTGCAGGCAGGTAGAGAGATAAGGTTTATGCCTTAATCTACTTCCTGAGCACTCGATAATCTCAAGCTTCAGGGCTGCTACCTTTTTCATGGAACAATTGTATAACTTGTATTAGTAAGTCCAGAGAGGTAACATGCAACATAATGGCATTTTAATAGTCTTGTCTTTTTCCCCTTAACAATGCAAAAGTAAATACAAATGAACAATTGTGCCAGAAAGATCTCTTTCTTTTTGCTTTACTTCATTCTTCCCAGATTCCCTTCCAAGAGAATACCCCTATGAGGCAAAAACTACCGACATCAAACAAGACAGTTGCTTTTCTGCAACAGTGTCTCGACCATGGATAGACAAAGCTGCACAACACCTCAGCACAGCATGTATTTGTTCTACTAACCGTGTAACTGAGCAAGTAACTGCAAAAAAAAAAAAAGTTGCATTTTCATTGCTTCTGGGAACTATTTTATCTAACTTCATCACGTTTCCGATGAAAGCACCTGCCTGTTGGACAAGTTTGGTCACATACTCATGCTAGGGAGAAGTCAAGGCAGCTACTGCTATCATGTAGGAAATCTGGGACTCTAATCTCCTCTTCTGAAGAAACAGTCCATTCATCAGCCAGAGCTGTGCTTATCACTGTATACTTTTAAGCAAACGGTGCTGACTGATAGAGGATAGGGTGTGGTTTACAATGGCTTGGTGAAGAGGAAGGAACTGGGTGCTTAGCTCATCTATCCATTGTTAGAGAAGTACATTTTCTGCATTTGTAATAATGTCTAATAAAATCCTTTCTGCTGTCCACATGCCATGAAAATCCCACGACAGACAGTGTTATTTTCCTGACAGATGATTCCCATGACTTTCATGGGCAAATGACATTTACAGCAACTACTGAAGCTATTACTTTTGCTCTCAAACAAAAGTTCAGAAATATTTCCTCACAACACACAGCGTTTTCCAGTCCCAAGCTTCTGGAGAAAGCTCAAATGAAGACACAGAGTGTGCCAAAGGACAGCTGCTGCTGGTGTCTCTCTACTCAGGGGTGAGAGGGCCTCATATGAAATGCAAACTCTGGAAGAACCGTGGCCTGTTGGGAAGTCCTGACAGAGCCTGTGGCTTGACCACGGACTCACTGTAAGACACGGAGCTGTGCTCAGCCCCGACCCCAACAGCAAAATGCAAAGACTGGGGCCCAGAGGACTGCGATCAACTCTCACTCCCAAGGAATTCCCGTGTGAAAGGATCTGCATGTACATTTGTCTAAGCTGGGCTAGTCCTGAGAGGCCATGATTTTTTCTGGATAAAGTACAAATAATAGTGTCATGGTCCAGGTCAGTATCTACATGTGCAGCAACAGAAGGTACTAGCCTTAAATAACAATCTGATTAAATAAACTGAGTTAGTGCACTGTGTGTCAAAGTCTATATATAAATTATTATTAATCAACAGCAATAACAATAAATAATAATTAAGATGTGTTGTCCTATCCCTGCACTGTTTCTCCTTACTAAGCCCGTGCCTTAGTGCATATTTCTGTCACTCTTGCTAACTCAATGCACAAATTAAAACCTCCCAGTGATATGGTGTAAAGCACAAATCCTTCTGTGTTATCTGGGAAGAAAGTTCAGTAGCCATGCTCTGTGAAAAGTTTATCAAGAGCTATTAGACTGATAGGCCTAACACCGTGGAAATGGTAAAACTAGAAAGTGGGAAAACAAGCTTCTAGGAAACACAAAATACAGGAACATTTTGGTACTTCAGGTTATACTGTACTGCCTAATAATGGGATTTACACTTACGCTGACAGATCAAAAGTACAATTAATGAACTAGATCAGACAGCAAATTGACTGATTAAAATACCTAAGTACGTATGAACTGCTAAAAACACATATGCACTTCATAGAAAGGCAGTGGGATTTTACCTGCAGGACTAGCCTGCTCTCATCATAGCAGGTCAGTTTTGTAGACAGTTGACCAACATAAGGACCAAATTGTGTTCTCTTCTGTATTCCTTTCTTTGCAAATACACCAAGGACTGTGAACAAAACAAACACCAGTCTAATATTAGTATAGACATCACAAACTATTTCTTGTATGTTTACAGTTGTGAAAATGGAGATAACAATAGTTCAGAACACATGGATTCTTTTTCTAGACAAATAAGCTCTGTAAGTAATTCTAAGGTGAAGAAACTAAAAAGGATGTAAATATGTACTGATTTTTTTTTTAATGAGAACTACATTGAATACAAAAGTGCTGAAAATCCATGACAGGATGTTAAACTGAGTATGTAACACAAACGTGTTGATACTCCTCAATCTACAAACAGATGTTACCATAGTCCTCTGCTCTTTGGCATAATTTGGGAGGTTGTTCTCTCCCTGTATGAGTGGAGAGAATCTATAAAAACACAGTATTAGCTTTCTTAATCATTTCAGTTATTCTGCTGCCACATCAATGGAGTGACAGTTGTAGGCATCTTGTCATTCTTTTTCTGAAAAGCAATCTGGGCAGGACTAATTTTACACAGGTAGCTGTGGAAAATGTGCATGCTAAGGACATCATTCCTTTGTTCACATTTGGGCATTCAAACTGCCTTACTTTCAGATGGAAACAACAGTCTTTCTATAATATGAACTGAAAATGCTGCAAAAGGTAAATTACTCCACTGTGATCTTTTGAGTTTGCAGGGGGTGGATAAGGGATGTCATTTACCGTTTTGTTTCTGACCTTTCATTGAATTATCTTTCCTGTTTTGCATGCTTGGGGAAAAGAGAAAAAAAAGTAGTAGTGCATGGCTGTTCTTAGATACAAATTCAACATTCATTAAACTTGGATTGATGGAACAGAGCTAACTGGTTGCTTGCAGCTAAATGTCACACCAGCTCTGGCTAATGTCCTACCATCAGCCTATGCATCTGTTACCAGAAATCAGTCATAAAAAACAGTAGCTGACTGTGAGCTTTAGCTGTGCTCAGCTGAAAACAGTCTTCATAATGCTAATGCCCAATGATTATGCCTTGAATTACTCATGAAAACAGGCCAGTGTTTTTGTCTCTTCTTTCTCAAATGTGGGAAAAAGTTAAAATACTTACTCTGTTGGTTTCCAGCTCGCAGCTCCAACACTCGCAAAGTGAGGTAGTGAGGTAGGGTGAGACGGGCTCGGCTGGGAATAGCCCTATCTTTAGCCCTGATGAGTGGCCCGTGGAGTTTGCATTCTCCTATAAGGCTTTTACCGCAATCCTCACACCCTATAAATCCAGAAAAGGGAGCCTGTTACTAAAAATGACACACTGCTTTCCAATTTAGTCTCTTCTAACTTTGTCATCTTGAGAACACATCTGGAATTACGAATGCTTTTCTTCACACCAGTGTTCTACATTAGGTAGTGAAAATATTATCTGCAAGTCAAAACTGAACTACGAAGGTTTAAAATAACACCTCCAGTTTGTGCATTCTCTCCTGTGCAAATTGGTGGGTCCTGACCTCCAAAGATTTATACATATGCTCACTTGGAGGTGTCACAAACTGTGCCTTTCAAGACTAGGATGAGAGCAAAACTGCACCTCACTGTATGCCCAGCTATAAGGCAAGGTGCATATATTTATACAGAAATGAGGACAAAGTTGTCAGCAATAACCAAGGTAAGGCTGGTCCCTTTCAACCTTACCCATTCTATGATTATGAAATTCTGAAATTTGCAGAGATCCGAGAAATCTAAGAAAGACACATCTTTGTGTCTGCTGCACAGACCATTCTCAGTAGAAGACGAGACCCTCAGTGTACCATGAGAAATGAGTATGATGGGTCCTACAGTCAGAGCTCAGTTGACGATCATGCAGGGGCAGCCTCCTCATAGGCTGCGCTGCCTGCGGAAGTAAGGAAAAGGGGCACACCGCATCTCCCAGCTGTTGGTTCCCAATAATGACATCTGCAGGCTGAACACATGGACCATCCAGAGAACCCATTAAAGATAAATACATGTCTGCAAACTGACTTTCCCCCAGCACAGTGAGATATTTTTGGTTCAGTGCAGCTCAAAGTGGTTGCTAGGGAAACTCATACAGAGCAGTGACAAAACTGAGCAATGAGACTTTCCAGCAGAAGGTCATCTCAGCACTGGTGTCACACAGGGCGATGGGAAAAAGGGGACTTCTTGCACAAAACCTTTTTATAGACAGTAGAAACCAAACCAGTGAGCCAACAATGCTTTACGACTGAGTTAAAAGGAAAAGCTGATATTGGTCATCCATGACTACCTCGTTTTGTTTTCCTTCTGAAAACTCTGCTGAGCAAATCTATTCAGTAAGTGACAATACAGAGCAGAGGAGGGGAGCCAGAACAGCCGAGAGAGTCCAAGGGAGCAACAGGACACTGTAGCAGAGACTGTGGCAGGAGAGGTGAGGCTTCACCACAGACAGGGGCTCATAACCAAGGAGCATAAAGGGCTCAGGAGACACTGCCCCGGGTCTTTGAAAAAGGACAGTAGCACCATAAATGTCATATTCAGGTTACCTCAAAAAGGTTTCTGTTTGTAAACACAAACAGGAACTTGACTAAATCATGCACCTTGAGAGTCTAGTCTAAAATCTCCCCAGGTAAGCCTAAAGTACACCTGCCAAGTTCTTTGGGCTCTCCATCAACTCTAACTGAGGAGATAGACTTGTGTGTTGGTCAGGCTGCAGGCACTACAATAGTCAGTATTTTTCAATAATTTGTGGACCATATAAGTTTTCTTTTGCCATGGCTCACAGGCTACACACCTGCACTGTGAATAGCTGAAAAACATGACTTTTTTTTGCTAGTGCTACAGATAAAGAACATACCCCTCTACAGCCATCACTTAAAATGCACAAAACTTCCAACAACATAGCTGCCAGGCAGATTTTTCTTGTTCTACACTTGTTTATGTACCCAAAAGTCTTTTACAGCTAGGCTGCAAGAAAATAGAAGTATTTCCTTGGTGATATAACTTAATTGGCTTTTAAATAAATTCACCCTTCTGAGGGCAACAAAATTATGAGGGCTTCCTGCGCTTGCTTAGAATAATAGTGACTTTGTCTCAAGTCAAACAGCTCCTGCATGGAGAGTCATTGTATGCAAACGGCCGAAACACATTACCAAAAGCAAAATGGAGACAAAGAACTGCTGTTAGAGGAAGGATGTGTCTAATCATAAAGTACACGACCTTATCAATCCATGCCATACCTCTGTGATTCATCACTAGCAAGCTCCTGAGCAAACCTGCTAGCTGCCCCGGGGCAGTGCCCACCTCCAACGCCCCAGGGTGGGCAGCTCACAGGAAGGCTGGAAAGGGAAAGCAGGGGAAAAAGGGTATCCCTCGAATCAGCCTCCAAATTCTGCAGCAGTGCTCCATTAGCTAACCTTCCTCGGTCCTCCAGACCCAAGATATAAGGTTTGAAATGATTGACACAAGGGTACTGTGGAGACCCTCCTCTAAAATCAGGGACTGCTTTGCATCTGACCAGGTGTTGAGCAAGGGCCTCTGAGCTGAGCAGCCCCATAGACTGCTCAGCAGCACACCAGGCAGCACACCTCAGCAGCAGCACAAAGACATCAGCTAGCCCTGAACAAAATTACCTGCAGAGCTGGAAGCACTTTTAAGCACCTTGCTAGCATGGCCTGGAATTCTGACCTGGCATAGCTGCCCAACACCCTGAAATATGAGATTGGCTCAGTTGGTTAGAGCATGGTGCTAATAACGCCAAGGTTGTGGGTGCCGTCCCTGTACACTTAAGAGTTCATCTTGATCACTATTGTGGGTCCCTTCCAACTCAGAATATTCTGTGATTCTGTGAAATATCCAGAGTTGTCCAACACTTGCTCTAAGATTTTCTGTTTCTTTATATGGGTCATGAAGATAACTAGAATGACTTAAGTTATTTAATAACAGGCATACTGCAATTACATTCACTACAGAGTATTTTGGACACCACACCAACATATTAGTACCCTGACTGCAAATCTATTGCATTCTAAAAATTGCCAGGTGTACCAGAAGAACAGGACTGGAGAACTCCAAACAGAATACCTTTAGGGGCTACCGTAGGGAACAGGGATCTTTGTCATTTCCCTCCCCAAAACTAGCAGTACAAAACTGTCAAGTTCACATTCTTCCTCAGAGATCATTACAGGCCAAGTCATGATCCTTTGTATTTCAATGGTAAATTACAGTATGCCATTGGCAAAGGAATGTACACAGAGCTGTGGCACACAGTTTGTAAAGTTCACACAGATCTTACGCCCCTTTTTAACTTGGCTAATTAAGTAAAATATATTTTTTCAACAACAGCCTCAGAACGCACTCTAACGTGTTCTGAAATAGGGGGCCATCCAGCTATGGAAACAACACACACTTTGTTTTATTAGCGCTAGAAATGAAATACACTTGGTCCAAAAAATCACTTTTTGCAAAGAAGATTTCTTCTGCTTTTTGTTAGGCACCTTAGTACCTCGATGCTTTTTCAGTTTCCTTGTTCCCTTAAATTGTACATACACAAACAAAATTAATGGATTTGAGGTCATGTGCAAGCTTGCAAGGAAAAGTAAAACTGCCACCATTCCTCTGCTTTTCTGTGATTTAGATGAGTAGACAACAAAAAGAAATAAATGAGATTTACAGGAGTTACAAGCTGTTAAAAACCAGATCGTGTCATTTACTATATCTTTAGAAAAACAATGCTATATTGTCCCCTAGAGGGTACTACTTCATTCTTCCTCAGTCTTCACAATGATTCTGAAAAAATTCCAAATAATGCCTTTTTATCGATCTGTAGATAAAACTGCACAAGCAAATAGATCTTGTAGCTGTTAAGATTTTTATTTTCCTGGACTTCACTGCTGCACTGGGGAGGCAGGCGTACAGAAGAGTCCAACCCTGGTGCAGATGCAGGCTCTGACCACGTCGTGGGTGTGCAGCCACCACCTCAATCTCAAGGACGAGGTGCTCACCCCTGCCAACCACCGCTGGAGGGGCTAAGAGAAAGGTACATCTCCCCGACACCCCCAGTTGGTACCCCTGCACCTGAATGCCTCTGCTCCCACTTCTCCCACGTATTGGGAGGCATGGCTGGCAGCAGCCAACCCCTGCCATTCCCCTGCTCTTCGAGTCATCAGAAAACTGAGACCCACTGCCCGCAGGATGCGCTCCCATCACATGAGCTGACCAGACACTGGTAGCTGTGTTCCCAGGGAGGAGAATGGGCTGTGACTGTGGCTCACCTGTACTGTCCTCACCATGCTGGTGCTTCCCCCCAGTCCACGTCTAGGTGACAGTTCTCCTTTGCTGCAGACTGTACAGCTTGGCAGCCCCAGCTGCCAGCCTGCCTCGTCCTCCAGACAGCACTGGGGCCAGCCACACTGCACTGGGACAAGCTCCCACAGCCAACAGTAGCCAAGCTGGCACGGCAGCTTGGGCAAGCTGGACTTGAGCACAGTCAACAAACTGGTTTCCAAAACAGCAGCACGGTTGGAGCACTGTGCCACCCCCACAGGCACAAGCCCGGCCTCGGGGAGAGCTCATTAGTGTGGGCAAGGAGCCACTGGCTGCGGTTACACAGAGCCCTGCTGCACAGATAACGGGAGCTATACTTAGCCATACTAGGAACTGCAATCACTGTCGTGACAGATCACACATGCCACCAGATCCTTAACCAATCAGTAGTGGAACATCACTTTTTAAAACCAGTTTTCTAAAAACTAGATGCCTATCAGGACCTCCTTCCTGCATTTTCTCCAACCCCCACTTTCAAGCGAGACTTACAGTACCTGAACATTTCAGTGGCCCACAAGATGCCTGCAGCGTGATTACGTCCCCTGTGAAGGCGGAGGTAAATCATTCGTTTTCAACTGTCCACTTGGAGCAAATGCACCCCGTGAGAAACGATCAGAGGCTGAGCAGACCTCAGCATTCACTGTGCTGTTTTGCAGCATTAGAATTAGCTCCCATGTGCAGAGGGAACAAAGATCAGTGTACACAGCAGTCCAAATCCTAGCCTAATTACAATCATAAGATTTGCATAGCAAACAACAGTAATTTATCCCAGAGTAAAACTGTAGCACTCCGTTAGCCTTGTTCAGCTTTCATACAGAGGAACACTGCAAAAGCACCTTCTGGATATTTTCTGTCCGAGGTACATTGCACATGCCAGTCTTGGTTCTCTTACCCAAAAGTGCATGGGGGTTTCCTCCCCTGAGGTTTGTTCTGCAGCACTCTGTGCTGGAAAAGCTTGAAATCCTTGTTCTAAAATTTATTTGGCAAAAAATTCAAAGTACTCCATTAGCGAACACTTAATCACAATTTATATTTCCATTAATGTGGGCCACAGACACATATTCCCTCTGTAAAAAACATTTATGAAAGAAGCCTTATATCGTAAGTTTGATGTGAAAAATGAAGCTTTTAACTGATTAATAATTTATTCTATTTATACTGAAGTAAAATAGAACTTGTGATAATTACCAGAATTCAGAATAATTTTATTCAAATGCCATTAACTTCCGATATTTTGTTATGCTAAATTGTCTACAGATTGATCTTTACTTGTTAACTGCAATAAATGATCCCTAGTCCAGTATCAAAATAGGTGAACATTTCCTCAATGTCTCCTGTTCATGTCTCTTCTATATCACACACCAAAATCTTCTTGTATTTGCAGAGATATACAACTGCTCAGCTCTGCATGGAAAAAAAGAAAAAAGAAAAAAGAAAAAACATCAAGAAACTGCACTCCAGGCTGACTTTGCAATCATAATCACTCACCCGGATAAAGACTGAAAACTTGCACTTCTGTGCATGACACTGTATTATTTGGGAAGCAGGTGCAGTGTTTCCCATAACCCTGCACCCAAAATAACACTACCCTCACAAGGAAGGGGAAAAAAAAAAAGCACATTTACTCCCATGTGCTTGAGAGAGAAACTTTAAATTCCAAGCAGTGCGTTCCCAAGTCTTTGACACACGGAAACTCTGAAGCCTTGCAGTCTCTACCTGGTGGCACCAGTACAGAAACTGTGGACATGCGGCTGGGGCAATATTGGCCCCTTACCAAGGCCTTGTGCTGCCATGTCCAGGCTTTCTGGTGAGAGGACAGGAGCTCCTGAGACGCAGGTGAACGGTGAGGAGGAGTCCTGGTCCTGCTCAGACATTAGTGGCACCCTGCACGTAAACGCCTACTGTTCTTGGGGTCCCCTCCCTGGGAAGGAGAACAGTAGGTGGTTTGCAAACATCCCAGAAATCATTCTGAACATTAAACATAT
The DNA here is from genome assembly GCA_013400655.1 of Mystacornis crossleyi. Taxonomy (NCBI): domain Eukaryota; kingdom Metazoa; phylum Chordata; class Aves; order Passeriformes; family Timaliidae; genus Mystacornis; species Mystacornis crossleyi. Next base: position 92,080 of record VYZQ01021449.1, read on the forward strand.
TCACGGGAACATGACCTCACTCCACTAAAATGTAAAACTTTAAAAATGAGTTACTATATTTGGAGACAGAAACAGAGAAAGAGAACAGCAAACATGCCTTACCACCACCCCACCCCACCCCACACATTCAGTCAGACCAGCAGGTCAAGCTAATTCCCTAAAACTGGGACCCAGCACTGGAAGTGAACCCGGCCCTCAGGCACCCTGACCCAGCCACCGATCTGCTGTGGTACCTTCCCTCACCTCACCTCCATCCTCCCTGTGCCTGTCTTTGTTCCCAAGAAGAATGAAGATTTGGAAGGAGAGTACACCCTTGGGTTTCCAGCAGTGGGAAATCATCTGTCAAAGCACCTGCTCCTTCCTCACAGCAGTATGATCCTGACCAGCTGTTCTTATGGAAGAATGCCTCTAGAAGGGTGGCTCAGCACTTATCTGACTGTAAAGAAACCTAACACAAAGCATATGTGCATTTTTCTGGTAGACGCAAGTTCCAATATGTAAATTCTTCCAAATTGCAAAACTATTTGGTATACAAACACATACGGGATAACAAACACTATGATTCATTACTAGTTCCTAACAGGGAGTTATTATGACGATAGTTGAGCACATCTGGGAACAGTAAGTTTTTCACCTGGTGTCCATGAAGTACTACATCAGGCACAGCCTGAAAGAATTTAAACAGCTTTCCATAAAAAGTCAGTTTCACACCAATCCCAATGTAATGGGTTTGTTCGCATTCTTTACC